>VXCM01001978.1:7509-97193 GCA_014773175.1 Lucifuga dentata
TGTGTATGTGTGTGTGTGTGTGTGTGTGTGTACGTGCACACCCGCAATTGGTAGTGGGTCTGGAATTGGATAGTAGATGAAGAATGTCATTTGAATAGAAGTCAGAAGTGCATCTATATTGAAAGAATTGGTTTCCTTCCTGCCCCTACTGAGTGTCTACCAATGCACTCTCTATGTTTTTGTTTCAGTTTATAAGGCTGCTTGACAACCAGCTGCCCCTTTTTAAATACACAAAAAAGCCCAGTGCTTCACTGCAGATGGTAATGAAGTGACATGATTTTTGTTCTGACTTCTCTTTTAAAGTAGAGCTGTTCTTAAACTGAAACTAGGATTTTTCTTTATTCTTTTTTTTTTTGTTTTTGTTTATTTTTTGTTTTTAACTTTTTAACTTTATTTTACTTGCATTATTGTCATTTGAAGTTTTATTAGAAATAATAAATTCACATTGAAAAATTGTCAGAGCCGGTGATAAATGCACTCAGTGTGTCACCTCCTTCAGTCCAACACTAACAGTGAATTAGCACATGATGATGATGATGGCAGACATACTGCACAGTAACAAAGATAACAGCATCTAAACATACTCATGACATTAAAAAAAAAAAAAAAAAAACNTTTTTTTTTTTTTTTTAAATATCTGATCACACATTCTAGAATTAAGATGTTTTCACCCAAATTTGTTTTGAGCATTTGTTCCGGACCCCTGGAGTAGGTTCGTTTGTGGTGAGAACATGATCCACTAGTCTCAACCCAACTATGAGGAAATGTAATGATCTATTGATTGATCTGATGGTTTATGTAATGGAATGTGCAACAATAATTTTTCTTGTATCTCTGGCGATGACCAAATCGTAATAAGGGCATTGCTCTCCTTAACTAACCACTTACCAGCTTTGGTATTTCTCAGGCATGTGTGATTAAAACATTCAAACGATGAGCAAAGAGAAAGGTCTTGCTAAGCTGAAAACTGCTGCTGCAGTTTTTTTTTAAAGAAGTAATTTGATTTGATTTTATCTGATTTTGATTTATTTCGAACATGCTGTAAATATGCAGAACAAATACACAAAACAAGAGTAACAAATAACATGTAACATCATTATGTAGCAGACTCAAAATACAAATTCTCATGTTAACATAAACATCAAGGAAAAAATTTTTTTTTTTTTTTTTTTTTTTTTACATAAATTCCATGTTCGAAAAGGAGTAGGAAGAAGTATACACTTATTTAATCCTACCCCTTTGCCATCACTCAAACAATTATCTCAAATTTTAACATGTACACAATACATAAACAGACTTTCTAGCTCTAGTAATAGCTCTGTACATGAGATTTATCCCACCCCTGCATGAGAAGCATGAAGCACTGATTTGTCGGTTCCAGACCAACAGGTGGGGGCACCTGATTTTACTGTTGGGAACTGGTGGAAACCCATGGAACCCATTTGGATACCAGAGACTCCACGTCTTTGTACAAATGCTGTTTGTAGACATTTTTCCACTAGTTATGAATGGTTGCAATACACACACACGTGCACACACACACACACACACAAACCACAATCAAAAGGCAGACATTTTAAGGAAAGTAGAAACAGACATCATCCGTCATTGGTGGATGAAAAAAGTAAAATGTACTCCCTCTCAAGCGTATTTGGCAAAGTGGACCAATTGACTAGTGGGCAAAACACTCAGTGAATTAAATAATTTAATAAAACAGCATTGTGACAGTGTGTGTGTGTGTGTGTGTGCACGCGTGCAACATTTTTTCACTATTTATGAATGGTTGCAACACACACACACCACAGTAGAAGCAGGGCAAAGCAGAAAAGCACCACACTGTAATGCTTATGTTTTATTAGAGTCATAAACTACTCAGGCAAGGAGCAGCACTAAAACATCCCTTCTGATTTGATGCTTTTTGGATATAAAGTGCTCTCTTGTGGTCTGACTGCTTTTATTCAGTTTAAATGAATTTAGGGTTTTGTTTGTGTAAAAGCTGAGCATATCACTAAAGTGAAATTGAAATAATAAACATGTTTTCAAGCTGTAAATTCCACTCCAGTTGCAACTGTTGCTGTGTCTGTCATGACCAGACTCAAAGGCCATGACAAACAGAGAGAAAAACACAGCTGAATGAGAAATAATGATCGGATTTAATAAAAATAGTGAACAACAAATGAAAATCGGTTATGTTTTGGAGCATCAGTGTAGACAGTCCTGTCTGTGAATGGATATGTGAGGTATGTAGTGCAGGCAGATGTTGTAAGGTGCAGAACAGAACCGAAAGTAAACCAAAGAAACAACAAATGGTGGCATGGGGAAGTGGATACAGGTGTCAGCAGGGCGCCACTCCAGCCAACAACTGACCAGGAAGCATACGACAGCAGGTCTTAAAGGGAACTGGGTGTTTCACTAGGTGCACCCAGTTACCATGATTATCCTCAGGATCTGCGAGGGAAACACACACACACACACACACACACACACACACACACACACACACACACACACACAAGGGAAAACACACACACAAGGGAAAACACACAGCAGGCCTTGACACCACTAGAGTGCTGCCACAGTGTCCATGTGTGTAAATGAGGTTTTTCTTTCTGGGTTTAGGACAATTAAAGAGGCGCACATGCACACAAACACACACACACATGTGCACACACATCCACATTCACACACATGCACCTGCATGTATCCACACATGCGTGCGCATGCACACACACACAAGCATACATGCACACACATGCACACACAATTGCTTCATGTCCAGTAACTCTGTAGGGGCTATTCTGTTCCTGTTTCTAGGGGGTAGAGATGATAATTTGTGTGTGTGTGGGTGTGTGTGTGGGTGTTCATGCCCTTTTCACCCCCAAGGGAGATATAGATTGTTTTGCCCACTGCTAGACTAGCTCTGGCTCACATTGTCATCAAAATCTCTCTCTCTCTCTCTCTCTCTCTCTCTGTTTTTTCTCTCTCTTTTAAAGACAAACACACACACACACACACACACAATATTGTGTTTCATCAGCCTACCTGCCCCTCTGTGGGGTGTCTATCACCATGCTTTTGCCTTTCATTTCTGAAAGGCATTTCATTTACTGCTGCTTCAATCTCACACAGAGAGAAAGGAGGGATGGAAAAGTGATGGAAGAAGGTGAAGCAACAGGTAAGATGGGGGAATGTGATGTCTGCTGAGACATCTTATATTCAATATAGTCTAATACCAATTATTTATAATTACATAAAAATAGTAGTCTTGTTCAGTTTTTCTGTCTGTCTTTCTGTCTAATTTTTTATGCTGCGCTGTTCCATCTATCATTAGGGAAATTATTACAGGCTTTCCTTTGGCTGACAGTTGACACCTATTTGACAGGGTTGTCATTCAGAGCATTGAGTTACCATAGCGATAGCTGAAGCTATTCTTTTTCTCCTTGACAAATAGTTGATGTGTGTAAATCACCTGGGTGAGAGTGGTTCAGATAGACAGGAGTAGAGGACAGAAGAGTGTTATCGAAGAGTTACTCCTGGTTTTTGGCCATTATTGGAACTGTTTCTGGCAGAGCTCTCCAGGGCATGATTGCATGCATAGCCACACTGCAAACACACAAACAACAAAGTTTCATTGTCATGGCTACAAGAAGAACTTTAATGAAATGCCTCAGAGGGGCAGATTTAGTGGCAGCAACCCAAGTCAAACACATAGATGAAAATATAGTGAGAGGAAGAGATTTGAAACTTAGAGACAGTCAGAGAGATGTAAAAGAGCAATGAGAATTTAAAAAAAAAACAAAAACCAAAAAAAAAAAGCCCGTTATTTCGCTGATTGTTTGCTAATTGTGTTTTTTTTTTTTTTTTNAAAAAAAAAAAAAACACTGACAGATTATCTGGTTTTTGGAGAATATCTAAATCCTGTGTGGGACTATTAGGGCAATGAGAATTTGTTAAAAAAATTAAAAAATAAATAAATGTCAAGAGTTCAACAGTTAGGCCAGTTCAAGTCAAGTAGGCCACACTGACAAGAACTTGGAAACTATTTACTGGAACATAGTATGGCACAAAATTAATTTTGTGCCAGCTCATCCAAATGAAGACTGGATGACATTTTTAAGACTGTACGCAGATATTTACTGGCTTATAGAAAATGTTTTTTTCTTCAGGTGTCTGCTCTCTCTCTCTCTGCTTCTATTTTCTCCTTGATTCTTTTATAGCACTTTCAGTTCTTCGTTTCAAGGTCTAACCCTCCAGTACGCTTGAAGCAGATCTCAGGAGAATCCTTTGGCTAGAAAATCAGACTGGATATCTTTTCCTGTTTTTAGAAAACAGTTGACGTCTGTATTTACTGGCCTTGTCCTCCAGCATGAATCTATTAGGACAATGAAGTCCTCAGGAGATTGTTAAACTGCTGCTGAGATGTACAAATGGGTTTTATCTCAGTTTACTCATTGCTTCTGCAATGTGAATCCATAGTGATGCATCATCATGAATCAGTCCAGGCATTTGATATATTTACATATGAGACCAACCAAAGGTTTAGCTTAAATATCTGTGCTCATAGTGTCTACAGTTTCTTTCATAGAATTTTGATAACTACATCATCACTTTCCATGACATCCTGTTTAGGACAAAGAGAGATTAGGCATTAGATAAATCTCTGCAGACATTTCCTTTCCCTCCCTTTTTTTCTCTCCCCAAACAGGCAGTTGCAGAGCCATGTAGGCAGGCAGGCATAAAGGGCATTGTTTATGGACAGGAGAAAGCACTTAGTTCCTCCTTCACACCTTTTAGACAGAAGGTCTTCTGAGAGTCAGAGAGAGAAAGAGAAAAAAGACAAGATGGAGGAGGATAGGGGAGGGGTGAGAGGTTATAGCAGATGAGTGTTGAGAAGAAGAAGAGAGGGAGTACATGGGTTACCACGATGAGAGAAAAGGAGACAAACTGAAAGAAGAGGAGTAGATAGCTAGAACAGAGGAAGGGAAAAGGAAATGAATGGAGCAGGATAGAAGGAAAAAAGGTTGTAAAAGAGGGGAAGTTTGAGGAAAGACAAGACAAGGAAGGAAAGAGGAGAGTTGACAACAAGTTAGGGACAGGGAGGTTTAAATCGACATATAGTGCCAGCATTTGAGATATAAATTCATGAGCGCTACCTCATGAATAATAGGATAGGGACATCAAATCCCCTCATCTCAGGGCCTGGAAGAGTGACACAAGAGGGTTTAACAGGTCAAGTGACAAGAGCAGAGGGGCAATGAAAGACAGAAAATGCTCAGTTAACTTCAAATACAATCCTTTTCCTAAAACTAGAGGAGTTGTGAATGGAAGGGAGCAGGAGAGCAAGTGAGAGGTCAGAGGAGAGAATAGAAGTTGGGCATAAGTAATGTTTAGAGCTGTGATGGAAGGGGATGTTGAGTGATGAAGAGGGAAGGAAGCACAAATGTTAGAAACTGTAGGTATTGGAACAGGAAAGGAGGCAGAAGAGTAGAAGAGAGTGCTAAGCAGACTACACAAGAACAGAGGGATGAAAAGGTGAAAATATTATAAGAAATGGGTGGGTGGACAGGGCAGCAAACAAGGGAGAGGAACAGATGATTGAGGAGGAAAGATTGGGAAAAGAGATGAGATGGGCTGGAGGGTGGAGGCGGGAAAAGATGATGCACAGAGTGTTTGACATCTATTATCACTGGATGACAGTGTTTAGAGCATTCTGATATGCTGTCTGTTGAACGGTAATGGCTTTCTAGTTCCACTGGCAGCTGAGTGGGTGTGTTACGCATCCATCAAACTTTAGTTTTATCACACATGCCCCTTGGGAGAATTTTTCCTTACCTAAACCCTCCTTAAAATCAACCTGCCATCAATTATGTGTCAAACATCCATGCCACTGATTCCCTTCATCAGTGTCCTGCAGAGACCATTAGCACTTAATGGGCAATCTCTTTTTTTTGTTCTGTTTTTTTTGGACCACCAGAATGTGTGTGCTCTGTCTTCAGAAAATGTCTCTCACCTTCACCAGCTGCTCTAGTTCATTTTGCACGTATGCACCTGCAGATTAAACATTTGGCACAGGTTGTTCTTGTTCTCAAATTCCCTAAAGCAGGAACCTGTGTTGTATTGTTCCAGACTAAAAGATCTATTAATTCTTAAAGTTAGAAGTATTCAGTTTTAAGTTCCTTTGCCTTTGTACTTTTTAGTGATGTGATAGAAAGAGAAATAAAGATAGTAACCAAAATGGTGAGCCAGATGAATAAGTAATTAACTTGGATGGGAGTGTTTACAGGTGGTGTTTTTTTTGGGTGCATCCTCTATGACAGAGGATGAGAGAGAGAGAGAACGTGTGCATGTGTTTACAGTGTATTTCTTACATGCCCACACAGCTGAAGATGATATTTTCAATATCTTGGATCAATTCATGAGGGAGAAAAGCAATAACTCGAATCTGTGCTGTGGGATATGTAATGTCGATGTAAAATCAATGACAGACTGCTGAAGCGACAGTGTTACTATAGTGCAAGGTGGCTCCAACAGCTGTTTGGACTCACTGTATAATACTGCATCATGCCTCGGCAACAGGAGGCCAGATGAGCTCCAAGATGTTCATGATGAATCTGTGAAAAACGTATTCAGACAAGGACCCTGAATGCGCTTCTTTTCCACATGTTTTATGAGGCATTGGATGCACACAACAAGCAGCTCCTTCTGTACACAGAAGTCCGATGGCTGGCTCAGGGCAGGATTCTGTCCAGGCTCGTGATTTACTGGCAGAAGCCTAGCTTTTTCTCACAGACATTTCCTGCTGCACATGCTAAATATGGAGTGAGGTGCCAGACTGGCCTATTGTTTGGGTATATTTGATCACTGAATGCAGCTTGTGTTTATAGTACATGATTGAGTACCTTTGTTGAGGAGATGAGGGCAAAGAAATGTGTACCTCTCTGGCACAAGTCCTGTTGCCCGCAGAACTGTCAGTTGTCACCATGGTCAATGGGCATCTCAGGGGCTGGGTCAGCAGGTTGCATGCTTTTTGAGGGCGTTGTCGAAGACTCATGGATTGTAATTTATTCATATTCAAGCCAGATCTGATAAAACATTATCTGTTCATGAGGAAGAAGCCTTTATGGAGACGTGACCAGTGACCAGGAGCTGCAAAAGATGATTATGTAATCCAACTCTTTGCAAAGGGCAAATTTCCAGACTTCACAGGGAAAGCTCTTCACAGGGAAAAGAACAAGCTCCTGCCATTCACATCTGCTTATATCTGAGTATGGATTTTTTTTTTTTTTTTTTTNTTTTTTTTTTTTTTTTTTGCCTTGACTTTTATTAAGAACAAATGCCGTTCATGGCTTCAGGTAGCAAAATGACCTTTTGTGTTTGTTCTCTCCTCAGCCTTGAACCAACCACCTCTGCGCAATGAGGAAGCAGATACATGCTTCCCATTAAGCCATAAAGGACACATTTAATTGGGGATTATGCAGGATATTGGTCTTTTGGCTTCATTTCTTTCTCTCTCTCTCTGCCTCTCTCAGTCTCTCTGCCTTATATGCTTGGAAAGAAATAGCATATACAGTGTTCTCTAATATATAATTAGTAATAAGCCTCCCTGTTTTCATTTTTTTAAAAAGCTTTTGTCATTTTAATTTGTTGTTACTCTTATGCAAACATATTTCTGCACTTATTTTAGAATTTAGAATTTATACTCATTTTTTCATGAGTCTCTCTCTCTCTCTCTCGCTCGCTCTCCCTCTCTGTCAGACTCATGTTGAGCTGATGCTGAACCTTTTAGATTTCAGTATTTTTAATAAATAAAAAAATACATTTATTCTTTACAACTTTGTTAATATACAAACACTGCCAGTAGTAAAGGTAAAGATATAGCAAAAATAGATGCAGCGTCGTCACAATAATTTTGGAGTTGGGAAGTGTGCAGTTCTCACTGTGTCAGTCTTTGAAAACCTCTGCTGAATGAATTCAGTGATGGGCCATAAAAAACAAGCAACCGTCTCTCACACCCTGCATAGCATAATTAAATTACACCCTCTACTCTGCTGTGTGAGTATCTGAATGTGAGTCCAAAGAGGAACGACACAGCCAGAGAGGCCAAGGAAATGAGGGAGAGCGTGTGTGTGTGTGTGTGTGTGTCCCTGAGGCAGTATTATATGCAGGTTCTGTATACAGATAGTGTTTTACAGCACTGAGAATTTCATTAGCATTAAAGTGTTTGCCACTTGGCCACCAGTGGGTTAATGCTGTTGTGAGTACATGCTGGTTTCTCTTTTAATGTTTGATTTTTGCAAGGTGGCAAGGTTTCTAGCCTCCAAAGCAGGACTGTATCAGTAATGTACCAATGAAGAAAGCATTGTGTTGTATAAAGCTAATCCATAATAGCCTGTCACAGGATCTAAGTTAGCTAACATCAGCAGGTTGGTTAACATGCACAATGTGTGCAGCGAAATGAAATAAAATTAAAAAAAAAGAAAATGGTTATCTTTGATTGCTTGATTAGATATATGGAAATACAAATGGTCGTCACAATGCATTATGGAATAATAATAGAGTACATTGTGCAATTATTTTACAGGTTATAGGGAAATTAAAAACAAAAACAAACAAAAAAAAAAAACAGGATAAAAGATCTCTCACAACCTAGTTTTGCAAATACTAATATAGACTGTTTGTTGAGCTGGAATGAAAGCATTTTTTTTTGTTTCCTTGTGCATTCTTACTTTTTAAAATTCTCTAGTCTTGAGGGTTTTTTCCCCTTTGTACCCTGTTTGATTTAAGCTGAAGGTAATACCATTTCAGCTTTTTGGAAAGCACAAAAACTTGCATATTCGGAACCACTGCAAGTCATCACTTTAATTCCCACCGAATAAAAAACAAAAAAGGACCATTTTAGTGAATAGTCTAACATCCAATGGCTTTCTGTAAGCTGATTTCTGTAAACTGATTTTGGCCAGCAAACATGATTTCTTAGAGAGACTGGATAAATTCATCACCAGGGTGGACACTTCAGACAGAAAATAACCCCCTAAAACTCAGTTTGTTTTAAACACATGATGGTAGTCAGTTTAGATGACTAAGGTCCCTTTCCCTTTGTGGTGTGTGCAGAATCAGATTAAATGCAAATATTTCACAAGATGGTCATGTGGAAGACTAATGTTAATTAGTTTTAAGGTCTTGACATAGACATTGAGTTTAAAAAAAGGTTGCTAATAAGAGAAAAAAGTGATTAATATTTGGATTAATATCTAAATTATCATTAGTTGAAAGGACAAATTTGTAATGAATGTTGTAACGCATTTACACAGTTCACAATTTTTACTACAAGTTTCTTGTCAAAGTAACTATTTCCTCTTACATTTTTTTTTCTGAGGAAAAATACACAAACAGAACCTCCACTATATTAGCCTTTCATTTTAAAGAAACAATTCTTTATGAGTGAAGTGATTGTGATTACTGCAGAGAAGTAAACTAGTAGATTGAGACAGAGAAATGGACAGAGATATGAGAGAGAGAGAGAGAGAGAGAGAGAGATGGAACTTGACAATGTAAGTTATAACTGATGCACAGAATCTCCCTCCCTCTCTCTCTCTCCCCCTGTCTGTCTCTCCGTCTCTGTCTCTTTCTTTCTAGCTCTCTCTCTCTCTCTCTCTCTCTCTCTCTCTCTCTCTCTCTCTGTTGCTCCCCTCACTTCCTTCCCTCAGCTCTGAAAGATGGTGTGTACAGCATAATAATGAATTGGTCGCACTCCCCAAAGCCTAGAGAATGGGGCCCATTAAACTGCATTAAAACACAATAAGGGCTCTGTGTGCATGCGTGCGTGTGTGTGCGCATGCGCATGTTGTATGTGACTGAAAGCCAATATTTCTCTTCCTCTCACCCTGTATTTCATTCTCACTCTTGATTTTCTCATTCATTCTCCCAGTGGCCCTGTGGCTCTCCCCCCTGCCATCTCTGCTTCATCCTTTTTACCTCCTACTGCTATCCATCCTTCCTCTCTTTTCCTTCTAGTTCTTCATCCTGTTTCACCCATTTTCTGCCTCCTTCCTTTTTCTGTGTTAGATTAATATTCAGGAAATACACTTTGATTCATGATTATGTTTTGTTGGCTACATCCATATGGTGCAAACCCAAATGACCAAAATACTTATTTTGTACTCGCGTCTTTATGCGTATAGCTCTTAGGGGTTTTGTATTGCATTGTGTTGTTTATTTGTGTGTGTCTGCTTTGTTTACGTCTTTGTTAGATGGGTGCATGGCCGTTGTTAGATGGGTGCATGGCCGTGTGAGTGTGTGTGACTTCATACCATCTCCTGTGTGTTCAAATGCTAGGGGATTAGGCATCATGACTTCCAATTTCCTGTCACTGCCTCTACGCCTTTCTGCTCTTCTTCTAAAACAGAAACAAAAGACTTACTGCAGCTCAGCCCAGCGCAGAGCACAACACAATAAACTAGACTGTGAAACTGAATTCACATCACCACAGGAAAGAAGCAAGTGACTGTCCTGTGACTCTGAGAGAACATACAGGATGAATATAAAAAGCTAATTTCCTCGCATGTTTTTTTTCCCCTCCCTTCTGGCAAGTCTTTTTTCTTTCCATTTACTCTTTTGCCAGTGCCATACATGAAGAATATGAACATTTTCAACAGAAACACATTTGGCAGAATTCATTTTAAAAAAATCACGCTAACTATACAGCGTCACACTAAGAGCCGTGATAGTTGAAGCTGATTTATAAAGCTTCCCTTAGGTTAGTCAGCACAGTGTCCCATTAAAGGTGGACGATACCAGCCATTTTGAATGTTTGAGCCTAATATAATAAATTTTTATACATGTAACATTATTGACAATCACTTCCCAAAGCACTACTGGAATAGTGAATTGTTGTCAGTTCTTCACTACAGCACTTGAATGCACCACTAGGAAGCCTTTTCAGATCACTCCGCGCTTTTTATTTCACTTAAACGCTAAAATTACATAACTTCGAAAAAAAAACCTGAATATACGTCTTGTTCACGATGATGGATTACTTATCCCAAGAATGTTTCAAGTATCAACAAGTTGATTTTAATAGCGTAACAGAATGAACTGAAACCAGTGGCAGTCTGAAGGTAGGAATTTTTTTTTTTTTTAAATTCACAGTTCCACTAGTATGCTTTGGAAAATGATTGTCAGTAATGTTATGTGTATGGAAATGGAATATATCAGGCTCAAACATGCATGATCACCAGTATGGTCCTTTAAGAGAGCATTGTTGTAAAGGGTGTCTTATGTTTATGCTTATGAATGAGCGAACCTGGTTGCATGATGCTGTTTGCCCTTATTGGCACATTAAGCCTGGTGTTGTGTTTTATGATTTTCATCTGTTGTATCTTGATATTCTGCTTGAGGGTATTTAGTAATCAATGACCTTTACTGTCACCAGTGATGAGTACAAATTTCAACATTTAGCAATCTTCCACAGAGAGTTCTACCCATGCCTTTATGGTATATAATTTATTAAAAAACGGCACATTTTCACATTTCAGACAAATAAATTAGGTGATTTCAGGAGAGATCCAACAGAAATATGTAGTTTAGAGGTGATGCGTTATGATGCTACTGTACTTGCTCTAATAATTATAGTGCTTTGTGATTTGCTATTTTGGTGTGAGATCAAGCCTTTGCTATCTTATCCACATGAATCTGCCATAAAGATCTACTGGATCCATTGTATTAAAATTGATGATGATCCCTCTCTCAGAGCCGATACTTGGATCAGTGTATTAAGCTGTCTTATGCTGACAATGAAAAACGTTCAGCAAAGTGCCTGTGTTGGGGCAATTATTTTAACTTAGTAAAGCAAAATGACAAATGACAACCTGCAGGGTTGAGAGTAGAAGATAGGTGAAGAACTCCATTGTGAGTGCCAAAAGACAAGTCTGCCTTTAAAATAAATGTGAGGAAAACAAAAGAAATTTCCCCCTCTCAACCCTGTCAAATATGACAGGGTTGAGTAACGCCCCTAATATGACAAGGGTTACTTTTTTAGTTAAGTAATAGCTCAAACTTGTACAAGTTTGAGCTATTAACTAAAAAAAAAAAAATGACATGACATGACATTTTATATTGCACTGTGTTATTATGTCAAAACAATAACACAAAATAAATAAAATACAATTTACAATGTTTCAAAAAACTGGCTTGTCATTCCAATTAATGATGATAATTAGTAAATAATATTCATAAACTGCAGGCTTTGAAGACAGGAACACAACATTAAACCTTGGCAACCACTGGAGCAAGCAACAAAGGATTCATACAGATTTCTAAAAGCAGACCAGGTTTTCATTGGCAGCTCTAACTAAACCCACGTCAGTGACTAATTAAATGGTGCAAGGGTATGAGGGTATGATGGCCTAATGTTTTTGACAGAATACACTAAAGAGATAACTCAGATAAAGGATGGATAAAGAATGCAGCCAGAGGCAGAAATGCAAATTGTAGCGCTTCCTGCAAAGCACGTGTAATATGGAGTGCAAAGTCGTGTACAACGTCCAGCTAATGGACTAGAGAATTTATTTGGTTAAAAATTAAAAATTAATTTATTTGGTTAAAGTTAAAAGCTTGTGTTGCTCCCCTAATGGACACGGTTCTAAGGGCTTGTTTAGCAGAGTCATTGTCTCCAAAATCTCTGCAATGGAGTTGATGAGTAACATTTGTTCATAACCAATATGAATGATTGAGATGAACATATGAACGCAGTCACATTGAAGTTTCAGGACAGTCAGTTAATTGAATGAAAGCAGACCTCATTGAAGTGTCAGTGCTACTGTTGACAGGACATGATGGAAATTTTAACTGCAATTTAAGAAAAAGAAAATTATATCCATGAATGAAAATAATAATTGGAATTACGCCATAAAAACTAGTGTTTACACAAGAATGGCTTCTAAAAAGGGGCACTAATGTGGCTCTAATTGCAGTGCAGTGACTTATGTTTTCCTGTGCTCTAGTTGGTGCCTATTCAATTATGATATTGACGCACCAGATAAAGTTGAGACAACTTTCCAGTTTGATTATAATAATCGTTTTAAATAAAGTAAATGTCTCTGCAATCTCTGTGATTTAGTCCTTCAGTTCTGTTTCGGCATCATTTCTCAGCACAAGTTAAAACCTTGTAGCATTTTGCTGGACCATATACCTTTAGTCTGAATTCATGAATGTTAAGAGACCAAATATGAACATTTTTCCTTTATTCTCTCCTTTATCTCTTTGTAAACATGATTAATTTTTTCTCTGCTTCCTGTTTTCTTTCTCTCAGCCCACTCCCCATTCCCATGTGTGGGGTAGTGTTGGCCTAAAGGTTAGAGAAGTAAGCTTGTGACCAAAGGGTAGCCAGTTCAATCCTGGAACTGACAGGAGAAATCTGTGTTGGGGAGGTGAATGAGTAGCGCCTGCCCCTCCCAAATTATCACCACTGAGCCGTGTTGTCTGAATGTTTATTGTGGACTGATTGACATTTGATCTGTGTTTGTGGGAGGGATCACTTGGATCTCTAAGCTTCACTCAGTGCTTTGTTCTTGCCACTCAAGAGAGATGAGAGAGCAAAAGTATTTTCAGCGGAGCTGCTCAGTGGCCAGCAGAGAAGTCTGTGGTTGTACTGAGCAGCTTTCAGGTGTGAATGTGTGTGTCTGTGTGAGTGTGTGAGCAGGGCATTTCTGAAAAAGAGCATGTAATGCTCAGTGAACGAACCCTGAATAAATAAAGGTTAAAAAAAAAAAAAAAAAAANAAAAAAAAAAAAAAAAAAGAGGACCTGATGGTAAAAGCTGTTAGAAATCCTGATGGGCCGAGAGAGCCCTAGGGTGTTCTATTTCTGTTTTTAAATCTCTTTACACCCATCCATTTCCTCATCTCTTTCCATCACTCAGTCATTAGTGTCCTCTGTCAGCCTGTGATAAATGGTCCCACAGAGCCCATCATGGTTAACATGGCTAGACTGTAGATATTCGTGTGTGTGGGGAAAGATACATGGTCACTCAGATCCCATAATTATCAGTGGATTACACAAGGGAGCTGTTACAGGCAGGTGGGCTGCACTGTTGGTTTTTAAGATCAGGCCTATGCTCACCGATGCACGCATTCGCAAGGAGTGACAGAGGCCTAGCTGTTTGAGAAGCTGACTGTTTTAGTTTTACTGACCAAACACAGGGTACTTTGTGCATCACATCCTGCCTTATTCTTCTTCTACTTTGGTATTTACATGTTGGTGGTTGGCAAAGCAGCTTTTGGGTGCCTTGTACCCAGTGACCGGTTTGGTGGGATGATCACACCTCCTACCTGCCTGGGAATTTCAGGTTTAGGTGAGAACACAGTTGTTGCAGCTACTGTCCTGCACTTGAATGTAAATGTGAAAGGGTTACTCATGGAACATTCCCACACTAGGTAGTCCTGCATTGTTCTGGTATACATGTGTGAAAGGGGCTTATGTTGCGCTTGCAACCATAAAGTTTAAATCTTGTATAAAGATGGACTGAAGTAGTTTCTTATTAAGCTTCAGGCAGGGATATTCAGAGCTTTTTTTTTTTTGGCTTATGTAAAGATGCAAATAGGGCTTCCTCACTTTAACTCATTTTGGCTCATTTACACCAGAGAAGTTCTTGGCATGTAAACATTAGCCTGTTTTCTGCTACATTTCTAAACAGAGCCGGTTCTTATTCATCTTGCGGGCTTAAGAGGTGATTTCAGGGCTCGCTGTTTCTGCTAATTCTCTCTACACTGACCAATGAATTTTTAATAGCCTACTTTCCATGCAAGGGCCAAAATGGCTACAAGGAAACTACAGGTAGGAGTCAGAATTATTTTACTCTACAATTACACTATAACTTCAACAGCTTTTCACTTCTATTATCTTTCTGTCTCATAGTTTCAACCTTCTTCTATCTTCGACTTTGGTCTCATCTCCCCTCTTCTCATCTTTTTTTCTAGAGAAGAATCTCTATATCTCTGTGTGTCTTTCTTCCTCCCAGGAGATAATGAAACAGTGATTGATGAGTTTTCACACTGAGCCATAAAACAGACAACACCATTTCTCTCTCACTTACACCTGGGAGAGCAAGAAGTGTGTTAGAGAGAGAGAGAGAGAGAGAGAGAGAGAAATGGCTCTGTATATGTGTGTGCGCACATGCTCACCCACAATTTGTGTGAGTGTGCATGTGTGGCTTTTTCTTTTTTTTTATGTCTGGGGGCTGTTCCTTCAAAGTCTTCCGTAGGATTTTTTTTTTTCTTGAAAAACTCCTATAAAAAAAGTGAAACTGAGGCTGTCAAGGTGCTGCAGGTGTTTTAGTATGGAAGAGTGTGTGTGTGTGTGTGTGTGTGCGTGCGTGAGCGTGTATGCGCATGCATGGGCATGTGTGCTGGATTTTGAATCTTGTGCAAACAAAGTCAATTAACAGCCTAAATTTTTTTGAATGTGGTTTTCTCCTATCCAATTAAGATATATAGATCATAGTTGGTGCATGATGTAAAGGTAGTCTAAATTGAAATGCTAAAGGGCTTTTCACATTGATGTGCAGAATGAAAATTCTTTGTTGGAACTGGTTTAAGCTACCTCAGTAAAGCTCTGACAGTTTATGGGATTGCAGGCTCTACAAACCCTTCCCCAAAGCGTTTGTATTATTACATGTGTTTTTTTTTTTTCTCCAGTACATGTGTTGTTGTCGCCTCAGGTGCTCATAAGGGCCATGAACATGTGTGTATGTACAACGTGTGTGTGTGTGCGTGCGTGTGTGTGTCTTTGTGTCTTTGCACTGTCTTTTGTACCAGACATCTGTGATCCGATGACAGCAGATGCTTCAAGGGTGTGAATGCAGTCATGCAGCTGTCAAAATTCTCTCATTTATTCATAATAAGCTAAAATATGAACCCAGAACAGTTAGTATTTTGAAAGTTTGGTGCTGCATATGCTAGAGATGTACTAGAGAAAATTAAATTAAATACACTGCACAGATGTGAAGTTTGCATAATTGCAACTCATAAGAGTTTTTTTTTTTTCAAATGAAAGGTGACCTATGAAAAGTTGAATATGGGTNTTGCAACTCATAAGAGTTTTTTTTTTTTCAAATGAAAGGTGACCTATGAAAAGTTGAATATGGGTCTTTAAATTTCTGTGGAAGCTAACCAGTTTATGTATGAATATTGAAAGTTAAGGGTTAGTACATAAGATATTTATGAGCAATTATTTTTTCTGGAAAGTCTCCAGTTATGTTTTCTGCTGTGACATAATGTGCATTCTAACCTGAAAGTGGTGCTGCTGAGCTGTGTGGACAAGCCAGTTTATTTGTCGCTGCTTATGGAGCTTACGATTTCTCTCGTGGTGGCATGAAACACTCAAAGTACTTTCAAGTGGTACAACAAGCATCACTCACACCATACATGTGTCCAACATGCCATTCTTCACCACCTCTTACCTGTCAGATACACACCTGCGATCAAATGGCTGCAGATGTTCACAGGATCATGTGACAGACATAATCAGCCTACACCACTGCCTGTATAAAACCACAATGTAAAGACAGAAAAGCTCCCACAAAAAAAATAACAATAACAATAAAAAAATAAATAAATTATACAAGTCCGACAGTGTTGCTAGGAGAAAGACTGACAACTGAAAATAGAAAATTACAGAGAAAACTCTGAGGATTTTTTTCTTCTTCTTAGACTAGTGATGTTGCGCATTTATTTCGTGTATTTTACCTAAAGTGGAAGAGATCATTTTCTAAAGTAATATCAATAATAAAAGTAATAGCTGTTATTACAGGAAGTTACAGTATGTGTGAAGGGTATGAGTGTATCTGCAGATCCTTGCAGCCCAGGCAGCAAGCAAAAAGGATGAGTCCTATGGGATATTTATTAGAGGTTTTTTTTTGATACCATATTGGAAACAGGCTGGTGAGTTATGTTGCTGAATATGCCAAGATATCACACTTTTAGAGGAGGACAGAACATGAGTGGATGGTTACCTGTGTGTGTGTGTGTGTGTGTGTGTGTGTGTGTGTGTGTGTGTGTGTGTGTGTGTGTGGTGTGCGTGCGTGCAAGCATGTGAAGGAGAGAGAAATAGAGAGGTGAGAGGTAGATATTTGGATGGACAATGGTATGAAGCAGAGATTTCATCCAGGATGATTCAGATGCCTCCTGACACCTACTTGACATGAACAGGACCAGTAGAAGAGTTTCTTACCAGTGTTTCTTAAACTGTGGGCTAAGAACCATAATATACTGAAGAGCCTTTGGATAGGTTGCAGCAAGTCAGGAACTGTTGTTGTTTTTAGTTAATAACTCTAATCCTTTTTCACCCTTCATCTTAAAGTAACAATGAGTTTATTCAGTTTAACTCTGTAATAATTTAAGAACCCATGTAATAATTTAAGAGAGAGGTGGTGGCACGGCACCTGGATGTTCAGGACCTTCGAAGCAACTATTAGACTGTAAAATCTATAATCAAAGTTTATTTATATTTGCCTTTATTTACACATTAAGTTTTGCACTAAGCATTATGAATCTCCCCAAAGAGCGCAGTGATTGAGACTCAAGGAAGAGCGCAGTGCCACAAGAATCTGTGCAAGATTGGATCAAAACTTGCAATTTAAACACGCTGACTGTGTGATCAATTTAGAGGACTTATGTACATATCAGATTAATTAATCACAAACCCTGCCATGTAAATATGGAAGTGCTGTGGTAATGCCTCTGTCAAGCCTTTTTCAAGGCAAATGCTAAAAGAGGTAGTTAACAGGCATTTATGAATGAGAGAACATGGTTGCATAATGATATTTGCCTATATCAACGTGTTAAATCTGACGCTTTGTTTTATTAATTCCCCCATTGAAATTTTCCTTGAACCCTTGCTAATTAATGCCAATCAAACCACTTGGGAGGTTGGCTGCACTGTTTTGGACACAATGGTCCCTTGGATTGCCCCGGCTCCATCTATTACTGGCAACAGTGGTGAAATTATGTGCAATAAATTAATGATGCCCAACCAACAAAACCAAAAATGCCGCATAAATTTTAGTGAGGTGGAATTTATCTGCTACTAGCCTCAACTGCATGCAAGCCATCTAACACAATCACTCATTTTTGCTTCTTTTGTCACTTTTTGAAGACATTTGTCATTGAAACAATAGGGAAGTTAAAGAGAGTACAAGATAACTTTAAGATGATACTGCTGTCCACACATCACAGAAAATACTAAAAAATACGTCATACTTTCAATATATTGATCTCTGATCTGTACCCTTCAGGCAGATGTACCACCTACTCCAAACACTGCTCAGTGTGAGAGTGATGTACAGTATTCATGGGTTACTTGGCCATAAAATCAGTGCGATTCACTCTACTAAACTCTGGCTCCATTAAAATGCTTCTTTATTCTCCTCTGCAACATGTTCAAAGTCAGTAAGAACAACTTGAACTGCATTCTGAATTACAAAGATTTTCTTTTTCTTTTTTCTTTTTTTTTTTTTGCAGTGGATGAACCCTTGATTTAGCACTTACATGCATACTTAAATACAGTTAACCCTGATTTAATATGACTACCCTGTTAGCAACTCTTAGACTCATATAAATATGCACACAGAGTAGCTATTTTTAGCCTCTGAACACTGCAGACACACAGAAATACCAGCACAGTTAAACACACACACACAAAGACTCGGACACAAAACACCCTTTTTTACACTTGCTAGGTTTTGCTGCAGTGTGTCTGGTGGATGTGACAGCTCCCTACATCCTCTTTCTGTCTCCTCTAATAAATTCTCCATTTCTCATTGAACTCATTAGCTAATTCACAGATCAATATCAATAAAACTACCTTTGAGTTACAAACCCCCCACCCACCACCTCACCCCCACTCCAGTATAGTATTCCCCAACCTGTTCCCTGTCCTCTAGACTGCCTCTTGATATCATGTTACCTCCCACCATAACAAATCAGTATCAGTAAAATTATCTTTCACTTCCATTTTTTTCCTGTTTCCCTGTTGTCAATCACATGTTCATGCCATTTATTCTCTCTTCCCTTGGTTCTTATATCCCTCATATAAAATAAAAAGGATTCTTTATTTCTCTTCTGCTTTGTTTCTTTGTGTTAACATGCATGTCTTTGTCTGTGTGTCCATGGAGTCAAATGTGTCAAATATCTCTCAAGTTGGCTAATGTTCCAGCCATTTCAAACCTCACTCCTGTTTCTCGCCCTCAGTTTGAGGGAAGAAATCTTCATTAGAACAAAGGTTAAGCCAACAATAAATAAATATTCAGAATATATTAAACACTATTTCTCTCTTTTTTCCCTTATTTTTTTAAATCGTTTTTTAAATTCTGTTTAGAACGCCTTTTTAATACAGTTTGTAACAAGAGATGGCCAGTGGTGGATGGATGACATTAGAACTGGTTGATATTCATGTTGTTTAGTCCGTAAATGGACATACAGACACGTGCGTGCACACACACACCCAACCACACCCACACACACACACACCCACATACATACAGTAGCACTGCTGGTTTGTCAGGGAATGTCATGTCAAGTTCTAGCCATTGTGTAGGTGAATATCAGAGACACTGGTGGTGATTAGAGGTCCATATGTGTCTCATTAACAGAATCACACCTTGTGTGTGTATGTATGTGTGTGTGTGTGTGTGTGTGTGTGTGTGTGAGAGAGAGAGAGAGAGAGAGAGAGAGAGNGTGTGTGTGTGTGTGTGTGTGTGTGTGTGTGAGAGAGAGAGAGAGAGAGAGAGAGAGAGAGGCTAATGAAGGAGGCCTCCCTGTGTGATGACATGCCTCATAGCTCCAAGGCATCATTCTCTCAGTTTTTAATATGATGCCCTGTGGGCAGGACATATAGTGGCTGGACACAGTGTGAACACTTGGGCTCACTAATGCAGTCTAGCGTAATAGCCCTGAAGATTTTGTGAAGGTTTTTAGTGTATTTACATCAGTAAGATGTTTATTCACCTTTATAATATGTTATTAGGCTGTAGTTTGCTGTACTGTATTGGATCCTATTAAACCATGCAACATTCATGCTTTCCGCCCAAATTACTATGACTACAGCTCATTACAGTCAAGGATTGCCTACTCGTCCCACTTTGAGTCAAGTAGATCTTAAGAACACACACACACACACACACACACACATTGATATAAANCTTAAGAACACACACACACACACACACACACATTGATATAAAGATTTTGAAATGCGATTAGGAGTTATACCACAAACTTTAGAGAATGAAAAGCTGGGAAAACCTTTGAATATGCACAAAAATACAACATTACACATATTATAAGCCACCACACTTAGTGGTGGACCCCTGCCAGAGAAAAACAAAATTCAAGCTTAATGTGATGACTCATTTGGACTCTGTCTAATCATTTCCTCTTTTATTTTGTTAACTGGTTCTCCTTGTTGTTCTGTTAGTTTTACTTCCTGTCTTTGTTCTAGTTTCCCGCCAGTTTTCAGCATCACCTGAGTCCAATCTGCTAATCACTCACCTCTCTACATATACAACCTACACTTTCTTTGTTCTCTGCCAGATTGTCCTGTTCTCTGTGTAGTCAAGCTTTCCAGTGTTTTTTCAGTGTTTTCTCTTGAGATTTCTTGTGTATGACCTTTGCCTGTTTTGACTTGGATTTAAGCCTGATTCTCTGTTGGATTTATCTGCTTTTGGATTACCTGGACTGTTTGGACTGTTTTCTGGATTTTGCCTTTTTGTCTGCCCCTCATCTGCTCTGTCTGTCTTACTGACTGCCCACCTGTGTATGACCCGTGAAGCCGTCATTAAACTGTGGATTTTTGAACTTTACTCTGTGACTGTTTTTCGAATCCTGCATTTGAGTCTCTTTCTGGTCTAGGCCGTCACACTTAAGTTCAGTTCAAATATACTGAATAAGGTTTTGTTATATTGCCCAACAGAGTTCCCAAATCCCAGAACTTCCTACAAGGCCAGTCTTGATGTTCTGAAACTCAACACTATTCATAGTTGAGTTTGAAAACTTTAGCAATGATCTGGGAAGACATTTTGGGATATTAGAGCACTGTTGGAGGCTATAACAAAAACTGTGAGTATATCAACTACAGAAACACAAAATGCTCATCTGCTCTCTGTTTGGTGTCATAAAATGTGAATATATTGTAGTCATTCAGCCAGTCTGTTATTGTTACTGTTTTATTTTCTTTCTAAGAAGTTGCTGGTGCAGAATGTGCAACCAGCCACATCACCTCCCATTATTATTGTGATCCTCTCCAAATGCATTCTGATTACACACAAGGTGCACTTCAGAGGATAGGTAAATTGCTCTTCTAGTCTGACATGACTGTTAGATAGCATCTCTAGGTGCAGAATGCATCTGAAACACAGCAGAAAAGGCCAATAAAACCCAACTGAGTATTGTCTGCTGAAGCCAGGCATAGAAACACAGAATATCCTCTTAGTGCCAGGTTAGTAAGCAAACAGAAGTGTTTTTTGTTTCTGCCAGGCCTGCCTGAATACAGCTATCTGATCTTTCCTCACTATCTGTTCTCTACTAACAGCAATATTTAGTAGCAGGTTGGCATTTATTCAGCCTGTTGTCATGCTGGTTCTCTCTCATGCTGCCCCGACTTTAACTCCCTCTATCTTGTACAGATGGGTCACTACATTTGTCCTGCAGTGCCCCGATTCATGCCAGGTTGTAGTTACAAGTCAGCTTGCTTGTCATCTTTCCTCACAGGGATGCTATCTCTCTTGCCAATTCTTTGGCATCTCTATTTCACCAATTCATTTGTTTGAAAAATACATTTTCTTTCTGCGTATTGCATAACTTGGTCTATTCAGTATGGTTGCACTGAATTAAAGCACTGCAAAACATGCTTCAAACACTCATTACATGCTTTTTTCAAGAGGGATTCTAGGTTACAATAGGTGTATTTCCATCCGCCAATTTTTTATGTGAATTTTGAATATGCGCATAAGAAAGCCTGAATGGAAACACCGGTAATTCACATTACCTCCAAAATTCGCATTAAAAATTTATACACTTGGCAGAGGTGGTTAACAGATGATTTGCATAAGACGAAATGTGAAGAAAGTCAATGGAAACAGTTTATTGATGAGGACGTAGTGTGCGCTGCCTGGTGAGCACACATGCATGCACACACACACACACACACACACACCTCAGAAGAACAGGTGGTCATCAACAAGTGCCTGCTGAACGATGGATCCGTTATTTGTTATATCCAAAAAACGTGTTAGTTTTTCACAAATAACTTGACATACCACGTAAACGATTGTTTTACCGACAATGAATGTTTCACCCACCACATGGTACTTGGCACATGTGGCAAGTTTATAGATCGCCATGGCAACGCACTCTCAGGCATCTGTTGGCTGCATTTAATAAGGCCGTGTATCACTGCTTACAGCTCTGTAATAAGTATTCTTCCCACACCAAGGGTTTCATTTAAACGCTCCATTGCTGTGTGTTTGCTCTGGACATTTGTTTATGTAGAATTAGATCACCCTCCGAGGTAATTCTCATGATGGAAACGCACATCAGTTCGCATTTCCTTTAATCGAATAATTAGAAATGCGTATTAAATATGAAAATAAGTTGGATGGAAACACAGTGTATGCTAATAGTCCATAATAGATCTCTACATCATTTTAAAAGCAGTGCTTTGGCTTTACTTCAACACCTGTGGTTGTATTAATAACTGAAGTTGCAGCTTTTGTGTTGTTTGTGTTTGGATTCTATTATGGTGTTAAATTCACCTGCCTCTATGTTTGGCAGTTGCCTACAGCAGAAAAGTTCAGTGTCTCAGTTAACCTTTTTTTCTGATCTGTATATGCTCAACTCTGTTTGTTAAACTGTGCTAGCATAGTGATTTGATGCTGCAGGCACATAGCTGGTACATCTGGTAAATTTTTTTTTTTTTTTTTTTCATTTCTTTCCAATGTTCTTTCTAATCTTCTGGCTGTCATCATTGCAAAAGTGAATGTGTTCACAGATAACTTGTTAAATAAAGCTGATAAAATTAAAGTCTCCTCAGGTTCCACAAACAAATCTGTACACTATATGTATTCAAGAATCCTTGTATAATGGAAGTATCAAAACATTTGATTTCAATTTGAAAGTTAGCTCTGGTTGAAAATGAATATGTGGATATGCTGCAACTGCAGCATACGTTTAGGATTTTGTCAAGATTTTGACACATTACGTAAAATAGCACAGATGATGATTTTTCCCTACAGTCCCCCCAGCCAGGACCTGGTTATGCCTGAAGGCAAACAGAGTTGCTACCTTGGTGGGCATCTTCCTGGTAGAGTTGTGCTGCTTTTACCTGTTGTCTGTGTTGCCGGCAATATCTTTTCCCACTGTTGGATTTAGCAAGGATGGCATCTGCCTGGCTTGTCTGTTTGTACCCTCTTTTGCTCTGCTCTTGCCCTGCATTAGCTTGGCACTGACTGCCAGGTCCCTGGCAGAGGTGAAGCTGTACCATGTGGAGCTACAGCTTGCTTCTCTCTGCCCTATACTGCACCTACCCTATGTTTGGCTGGCACATGTTAGCCTCTTCTTGGCAGAGGCTGTGTGGTTATTCCTGCCTTGTGGGGCTCTTGTTTTGCCTAGGTTGGCACAGGCCAAACCATCAGATCTCTGGGTTGGCAACTCCATATTTTCTCTGAACTTGTCTTGCACAGTGGTTTTTATCTTGGGAAGTGGGCCAACTTGGGTTTGCAAGAGTATTCTCCTGTGGCTGACATGGTAAGATTAA
Organism: Lucifuga dentata; assembly: GCA_014773175.1. Lineage (NCBI taxonomy): Eukaryota > Metazoa > Chordata > Actinopteri > Ophidiiformes > Bythitidae > Lucifuga > Lucifuga dentata. Next base: position 31,314 of record VXCM01001978.1, read on the forward strand.
AGGGCAGCATGAAAAAAAATGTGATTGTTAAAAATATATCATTTTGAATTGCATGAGCTATTTTTGTTCAACATGGTTGCTGTCATTTGGCTGCTTCCGATTGTTGTGTCGAGTTGAAAAGGGATTGTCATATTTTATGATTATTCAGTTCACAGGCATTCACACTGGGATATTCATTAACTATCATGGTTAGCAACCCAAAAAACCTGGAAATGGTTGGTTGTGTCACTGACCTGGCTTGCGTGAACTTGGACTCTACAGGTCAGTTAAAACAAATGACAAGTTCTTGGCTCAATATCAACAGCTTGCTCTGAATTATGCACAAGTAATGCCTCAACTCTTTGCCCTCTATATGCCAGCGTGCCCTTTGTGCCAGACAATGCCCTTCAGGTTGGCAAGTTTAGCAGCTCTTTCTCTTTGATTCAGTGGTTTAGCATTAACAGGGTCAGTGAATACAAAAGCATTGTTTTGATCTTCCAAATCCTTTTCTTACATTTGTTTGCAACTTTTCTCTCTGTTCTCATGTCTCAGTGTGCTTTCCTCCTGCATTCTCTATGCTGCTGGCTCCTTTCTATGTCTTCTCAGGCTTTCATTTCATTTATTTATTTATTTATTTATTTTTTGCCATTTGCGTTTCTCAATCCCTCTCTGTCTCCATCTACAGCTCCCCTGATTTCACTTTCATTCTCCTCTATTGTTCATCTGCTGCCCTGCGTATTCACTCCCACTCTTCCCTGCTGTCATGTCTGTCTTTTTGTCTTTGGTGCTTTCTGATCTGCTTTTATCTGAGCTGTCTGCATGGTGTGCTGACAGAGACACAGGTACACATGGGAGCCATCCATATTGAAGATACACAGACACAGTCAATTATTGAAAAAAACACAGAGTCAAACTTTAAAAACTGGGTACAGTAGAGGTTTATACCTCTCAGACACACACACTGTATGACAGTGTGTGTGTGTCTGTGAAAGAGGAGGGTTGTTTTCAGGATGAGTTGCTCTATACAGCATTTACTTCCCTCCCTTTGTTCTAAGACAACGGCCTTCAGAGGAAAATACCATGGCAACAGCTTCTGCAGCCCTAACTATGGGATATGACCACATGACATCACTTCAGGACACACAGGCAAGCAGACATGAAACCATGATGAGTGATGCATGCACACACGCACGCAAACACACACGCACACACACACACACACACTCCATGGCAACTGGCTTTGTCCTGAAAACAATGCTCTCACATAGCCTTTGAACAAAATACAAAGCCCTGGAGATGTCTTGTTTCTACATGCATCTTTCTTGTTCTTGTTCTTGTTCTTCTTCTTCTTGCTCTTCTTCTTCTTCTTCTTCTTCTTCTTCTTCTTCTTCTTCTTTTGGCTGCTCCCGTTAGGGGTCGCCACAGCGGATCATCTGTTTCCATCTCTCCTTGTCCTCTGAATAGGAACCAATGTAGTACATGGTAGCATAGTTTCCACCAGCACCCTGCTGACCAACAGCATCGGAGGCGGTCTCTGGCAGCCTCGACCAACCTGGTATGGAAATCTGATTTGTGATCTGCGTATGTGCTTTGGCATACGTTTTACGTCAGATGCCCTTCCTGACTCAAACCTTCCCATTTATCTGAGCTTGGGACTGGCTCTAGGAATGCACTGGCTTGTGCATCCTTAGTAGCTGGGTTATTTCTACATGCATCTTTATGTTTTAAAAATCCCACCTTGGAAACTTCAAGTGGACATAATGATCAGTGAAGGCAGAAGGTTTGTTTGACAGATATTGTGCAAATTTACTTTTGATGAAACTTTGGTGAACCTTCTAATAAGAAGTTGGGCATCACCCAGCATTATGGGAAACAGTTTGAAAAAAAAAAATGGCAAGAAGATGAGAAGGTTTTCATGGTACAGCCTGGATCTGTCCAGGATTTGGTCTCCATCTTTCTCTCTCACCTTCTCTCTTTCTGATTCTCACTGTCTGACACACACACGCACACATACACAAACACACACAAACACATATGCATGTAGTTTTTGCATGTCATGCTTCCACAGTGGGTGATGATAAGATGCTCGCCAGATCCCAAAGGACATTGACGACTGTTAAAAACATTGTAGATACAACCTTGTTATAGTTTTTGCATTTGTGCTCTGCAATTATGTTTTATTTTTATTAAAATATTTATTCAATATTTTGTTTTTGTACCTGTTTTATAAGATCACTTAGTGATCAGATATCTTTTATAATACCCATTTGATCATTAAATTTGTTATGGCACATTCCTTCTTCTGTAATAGCTGGAGAAGAGAAGGAATAATTTGTCTTGCTATCGTATCTGATGTTGTATCACAGTACACCTCCACAGAGAATTATTTGACAAAGAGAACTAGGAGAGCAGACAGTGTTCTTTTTTTTTTTTTTTTTNTTTTTTTTTTTTTTTTTTGGGAATGCAGATACATTTTCTAGTTCAGAGCACCTAATACTTCTGAAGAATTTATCTTTCTAGGATGCAAAGCTCAGAAGATCTCCAATTCATAGTGGGATGAATTGGATGCTTTTTGATATCTGTTTTGATGTCTCTAAAGGTTTTTGAGGTTTCCCTTTTGCCCGCCCAATTCCCTAGCCTTTAGTCATCCCTGTCACTGGTTGGTCTGAGGAAGTCAAGCAGGAGGGCGTAATGTTTGGGAGGTTCAGACTGTTCCCCCAGATCCTGCGTGTCTCTTTGCAGAGCCTTTCAGTAGGAGTTGCTACTGCAGCGAGAAGAATGAGAACCCTCTGCTGTCTTCCCACCCCACAAACACAGCCAGTTGTTTTTGCACTGATGCACGATCAAGCCAGTGGTACTACTACCATTGTCAAGATCTCTGAGATGGTGGGCACAAACCTCATTGAACTCTTTGTGCTCCTGAAATATTTAGTTTTTTTAAAAATTCAAATATTTGCCAGTCGGTGGGCTCTTTAATGAAATTACCTGCTCTCAAAGACAGTACAGACGACAGAAATCCAACTTGGACCATACTGTACTTTCAGCACTATGGTGGCATTACTGGTGGCATCATGTGGGCAATTACAGGCTACTTTATGTAACACTTGAGCCAAAGGAGTAAAATGATTTTTCTGGTGCTCCTATAGTGGCATCATAACTTTAACTTGTCATAAATGTCTGCCTGATTTGCAGTTCTGTACACCTCATCTTTAAAAAAAAACTGAACAGTTAATTTGCAATATGGATTTTAGTTTCATCACAGAATCATATACTTGTGTTTCGCCTCTGATGATGTTGACCAGAGTATGATACACAAATTAGAAAACTTGGTTGGGTAATTGGCTTAATGCTAATCTATAAGATATGTACTACTTTATTTATTGGAGCAAGATAAAATGACAATGGAGCTCCGCAAGGGAGTTTGGACCCTTTATTTAACCCCTTCAAGGTACATACATCCTACTTGGCTTTGCCACAGATTGTGTACGGTCTCAGAGATTTGTTTGAGATTCTTTAAGTGCATAGAGATACAAATAAATCTGATTGACAAGAGATGTGAAACTTTATACACCAAAGTTCATAAACTTTTCAAGTAAAGGTCTATTCACCTCGAGGTGTATTTTTCAGTCTTTACAGCTTGAACACTTGTGTGAATGTTGGTATATACAAATTAATGATGCGTCAAACTGCCCTTAAATCAAGTAAAGATAAAATTTAAATAAATAATAGCTTAGGTTCTGGTACAAAAGAAGAAAGCCTTATCAGAGCTTTTTATTGAGTCTCCAAAAAAAAAAAAAAAAAAGNAAAAAAAAAAAAAAAAAAGTAAAACCCAAATCCCATCAGCAGCCATGGATTCAGATCTAAATTTTTATGTCCACATCAAGAAAATAACACAATAAATGTTTTAATGTCTCTTTATACAGTTAGCAGTGTGATTGTTCTTTCATGATAAGGCATAATGCTTTTGGGGAGATCCAATTTTTGTGTGCTTGCAATGAAAGTGAGAAAAAGAGGGAGGAGAGAAAAGAGAGAGAGATTGAGCGAAAGAGTTGAATAAAATGTGAGTTCGACAAAGCAAGGAGCATGATGATTGCTCTCACTGGGTTCTGACCTCATGAATTGGTAAACAGGCATAGCACTGGTTCTCCTACACACACACACACACACGCACNATCTTATTTTGTCTTCTCTTACACACTGCCACCCCTGCCCCCCCACACCCCACACACACACACACACGCACAACACCACATGTGATTCATTTTAGCACACCTGCATAATGTGTTTGTATCTCATTTCATGCAGCACCCATTTCAAAAAATTAAAAGTCTTCTCACTGATGGGTGAAATGGTTAACAAGTGAATGTGCTGATTTATGCATCTGGCTCATCATGTTCTGAGGTTCACTTTTACACATTAAGCACAGAAACACAAATGCAAACACACACATACACTTTGAAAGTCTTCTAAATTATGTGACGTTTTTACACATTCTTATTTCAGGGCAAGGTCATTTTTTTAGCATCAAATTCAACTCATAAAACAAATGGCACTCCAGAGGTTCTTTGCGGACCGAAGGGAGACATTAAACATTCATGTGTTAAACTACAGCTGTTATTCAGTTTTTCAATGTTTCTTGGATGATTTTTTTAGTTTAGGTCCTGAGGCAAGTCACAATATAAATGAATACCATAAAATTACAGATTGTAATAAACCTCTTTTAAAAATATTGCAAACTCTTTGTAAAACCAATGTTCTATATAGATTATGAGACATCCAGAAACCTTTAGGCAGGCAATGTATACATTTTTCTTTTATGTGTTCTGGTACTGTAAACATTTAGGATAACAAATAGTAATGAAATGCATTGTTGTATTGTCCAGTGTTTTACTGGAATTGGTTTATGAAACTTTGTGGGGCATGTTGACAATTTCTGTGAAAAACAAGTGTCTTTGTGTTATTGTTAGTTAGAAATAAGTTTAGATGACACTTTAGGCAATTCCTGATGAAACCGCTTCCTGTCATTATAGAAATCACATCACATGCCATTCTCACTTCTCATTGCCATGTTTTCTGATGAGCAGCATGAAGCAGTATCATACAGAAACTTTCTTTCAAAGAGATCCCCTCACCAAGCACAGGTACATGATTGGCCAAGCCAGAGTCCCCACTTACCAAACATAGGCCTCCCTCACGAAGTCAATGAAATCCTCATTTTCACCGAAAAATCGGAATGGAGGTCAGTGATTGGTCAAACCAGCAATAACGGTAAGGAAATTGATATCATTATCAGTTTTTTCAAGGCCTGTATGAGATTTGTGTCTCTTCCTTTGGGTCTTGATTCTTTAAGACTTCAGCATAAATTCTGTTCGGATCTACAGAAACTCATCATAAACTCATAGAAATTAAGATTTCCATTGCTACACTCTGAAGGAGATGTGTTGTATGGTAATGTGATCAGTTTTTTCCTTTTTTTTTTTGCCCTTTTGTGGACTGCAGTTTCCTCTCTCCTTTATACTATCCATTTGCCAGTGTAAATGCTTGGCTGCCCTGTTTAATAGTCAGGAAAAGACTGACAAAATTTGAAAGGTTTGCAGAGGAAAATCATACAAGACTTAGGTGTGTGCATGTACGTGTGTGTGGGTGCAAGTAAGAATAAATCAAAGAAGTGGTTTATGGGACTGAAATAAGTGTGTAAAAAAATCTTCAGTTTATGTAAAAAAGGAACTCTATATTCTGCAGTCTTTATAACACTTCACCCTGTTCTCCTTCATTCACACTCACACACATTTATTTGGTGTAGCGGCTGCACTTTGGAGGATTATGCCACATAAGTTGGCATATTTGAGTTTTCATGCCCTGTGTGGTATTGTCATAATTATAGGCCAGTAGATGGAACTATGCACTGTAAAGTTTACCCTGCTTAAGTGCCCTTGAGCAAGAGAAAGCGTCTCTATCAGCTCCATGGATAGCCTTGATGAAGAGACAAAGCAAAAAGAGGACTTCCTCTATGGTTACAAGTAATAATAATAATAATAATAATAATAATAATAATAATTATTATTATTATTATTATTATGATTATGATNTAATAATAATAATAATAATAATAATAATAATAATAATTATTATTATTATTATTATTATGATTATGATTATTATCAACTAGATGTAGAAGTAGAAGGCATTTTTAACTCATGATCAGAGACATGACAGAAGACAAATATCTTACGTGCAGCACTATTTAGACAGAGTCTGGACCCAAAGTGGATTTTAAGGTGGGAATGGCGCATCCCTTTATATGAGCACTAGTTTGTTTTAATGAGCTTGGGTCCAATGGTGAGGCTAAGTGTAAACAGTTTGCTTCCTGCATTGAGAACATAGAAAATAGCCCTCCTTTAGACAAATTACCCATCTCAAAGGGGCTTTTTTTTTTCTTTTTTTTTTTTTCCTAGACGAACATTTTATACAGCCAAGCTTCCCTTTGCTCCTTTAGTGTTTATTAAAACAGTACATTAACCAGCTGTAAGAACCTTTTTGGAACTGGTAATTTAGCTTTGGTGCCATGAACCTGACTTGTAATTACCAGGAAGTGCCAAAAAATTTCACTGTAGATGCGTCTGAAAGCCAATGATAGATATAATGGTGTGCCAGATTGTGCCATTAAATGCTGCTTTGTGTCTTGCTGACTTATGCTCAGCTGAAACATAATGAACTCTTCTCTAATTAACAGAAAGTGGCCAATTATTTTAGTACAAAATGGCAAGTGAGTGAGTTTTGTACAACACAGTGCAGTTAAGTGCTGATGTGTGTTTCTTTTCTTAGACATGAAGGGGAAAATATTACAACTGCAGAATTCTGTATAAAAAATGGCAGCCAGGTGCACATTTTTTTTTCCAGTTTAACCTTTCTCTTGAGGAAATAAGCTAAAAGTTTTGTAGTTTTGATCTCAGAGCCCAGAAAAGCTTTGTAACATTACATGAGCTGATACCGCAGGGTCAGACATGAGCCCACTCTGTTCCCATCTACAAACTTTTGTAATGTAGCTCCTTGGTAGCTGCTATCTGTAGCTCCTGAAGAGGAGGGAGCAACTTGAGACCCAAATCACAGCTCAAATGAAAGAGTCCAAAAGTCTTCATCTGTTGAATCACAAAGAATCCTGATAACATAATATTCATATTTTTGGAATAGATTTTTTTCAGTATTGTCTTCAATTGATGTACCATGACCTCATTAATTTGTAGCCCAACATTATATTTACACCTCATTATTTATAATCATTAATAAAGAGCATAGTTTTAAATTAAATGCTAAAACATAGTCACATGGAAATTAATCATACGGGTATTTCATTTTCATTTTATTCATTATTCATTTTCATTTTACTGTGTGTGCATGTGCGCCTGTGTCTCTCTGTGTGTGTGTGTTACTATTCAGGGAGCTAAACTGATTTTACGGTTCAGAAGCATGTCACCATATCTTACTGTAAGTAGGTCTTGGTGCAACACGTTAAGTAACCAGCTGTACACATTCTCACTGTTATTCTCCCTCTCTTCATGTACTTATTTGAGGGTTAGGACCGTGGGCCAAACCTTGTGAAAAATTAAAGGATGTAGGTAATTCATCCTTCTCTAAGCTTGAGTTACTGTTGCTTGTCAATCAAACCTTTGAATCTAGCAAATGATGCTAGCAGGTTTGAAATGCTAACAGTTGCAAATTTACCAGTTGAAATTCTTTCATCTAAATCTACTTTAACACAGTCTGGCTGGTGTAAGTGATATAAACAGTACAATAGTAAAGATTTAGCTACCCTGATATGGATTTTGCTGTAAGACTATATTTTAATATGGTTAGGGCAATCATCGGTGTTCGTTCAGTCGGTGTAATAAATAATCACAAGACAGTTTTTTGTGGGCTCTGTACTTAATAGTTATGTTGCTGATTTAATACCTGCAGAGATTTTTCTTTGTGATTTTAGATGGATGTAGTTGGTAATGAGGTTGTTCACACTGTTATTGCTTGGAATTCTGCTCTTGTGGTTTTGGTTACCATGTAACACTCTTACAATGCACTCTGCTGTTGCTAAGCTAATAAGCTGTGATTGGACAATCAATGTTCAGGGAAGGGGTTTAGGGAAGGATTAATTAATTTTTTTCTCTGTTGTGAACGAGCATTTCCCTGTGAAAGGAGAACAGTGCTTTTGTTGGGTAATTAAGGTTTTTACAGGTACATGCTGACAAATATATTGATTAAATGTGAAAAAAAGTTTGATAAGTCCAAACAGCATTAGCAGCAGACCATGTTTGTCCTCTGATTTATTTGTTTTTATATTTTTTTAACTGCAGTGCCTTTAAACAAAGCACTGAGCTCTCGGTTTTTCTTTATAATTACATAATAATATAGTTAGCTATTCAACAGTGTATTCATGGTATTTTCCTTATATGGTATCAGGATATTATTACACGGATTCAATATAATCAGTGCTGATTTCTGGTGATTTTCATTAAGTCAGTGGCACATTTGGACAGTTTGGATTTAGAGAGAGGATTTGTAATATATCTAATCAATCTACCTGAAAAAGATCCACAGGACAAATGGACAACCTTCTGGAAATTTAAAGACAAGCTCATTTGAATGAAAATGAACATTCAAACGACGGAAAGAACACAAATGAGGAAATACAAAAAAGTAGAACCGTTCATATACAGTGTGTCCTCAATGTCATCCTCAACATTTGATCACACCTTTTATTTTTTCCCTCCTTTTTACTTTTCATAGGGGATGCTAACATATAATCAGAAACAGACTGAAAGACAGACNGTTCTTCTTTCCCACTGGCTCAATCAGCCACTTCTCTTACGCTTTCTTTTCCACTCTATCTTTGTCAGTCTGTTCATGACAGGTCTCCACAGTATCCTTCAGTCATGACTTCCAGTTAAAAGACAGTTACCCAGTTGGATTGGAGGAGTCTGAATCAATGCACACACAGACGTGCATGAGTGTGCGTGCGCATACACACATGCACAAGAACTGTAGTTCTCTTGGAAACACAACTACTATTAAATAATTACTCTTTTTCTATCACTTGTGAACACTTGTGTTGAGTTAAGTGGTGTGTGTGTTTGTGTGTGGGGAGAAGATGCTGGATAACTTCTGAACTGTCAAATCTCTGTCTGAGTTGTGCTTAATAAGGGCTCTTTCAGCCATTTGTTTTCTTTCTACCAGAGAGAAAAAGAGACAGTGGGATGGAGAGACAGGGGGAAAAAGTTTGAATAGTGCTTCCTCTCTTCAGTGAATTGCCAAGAATGCTTCCCATGGTTTTTTGCTCCTTTGAATAAACTGTGTGTGTTCTGATGTTTGCGCGCTGCCGTCACTCCCACTTTTGTTTTAGATCTGTGGGGTATCTTCAGTGAATGCCCCCTGTGTATCTGCTGCAAAATGACAGAATTGTCACACAGGCCCATGTCTTAGGAAAGGAAATAAAGAGGCACAAGTTCTCCATGTCAAGGCATGAACAATTGAATACATTTCAAGAAAATCTTAACAATAAAATGTTCTGACAGGGATTGAGAACTTATAAAACATTGAATTCATTTATTCCACTTGCATTCATCTTGGGAGGCATGAATAGCTGTTCTGAAAGTCGTCAGTGGTATCTGGCTGTGGTTGTGGCTTTTACAAGAACTGATATAGTAAACGAGTTTTACAAAAGATTATTGTTGTAGCTGATGTCTATCATAATATATTTTGTTTCACTCAATGTTCTTGCTGATACCTTTGAATAGCAGCAGCAGCATCACATTACAGACTATTTTAGCATGAACAGAATCATATTTTATGCTGCAGTTAGTGGTTAATAAGGTGCCTCCTGATTTGGCTGGCTGGCTTCAGCTCTCTGTAAAGTGGAGACTCAAACCCCAATCCAGCCCAGTGCACATGCCGCCGTTTTACTGTAAAAGATGGTTAGTAAATTTGATTAAAGAAATAGCCATGTAATTCCTACAAAGTAGTAAAAATCAATGAGGCAGTCAATTCTCGCTTATATACTGTTATGAGCATACGGATAAAATGAATCGGCTCCATCTGAAGCAAGTCCTGTCATTGTTATGGACTTTTACGTTCATGGAAGGGATATCTTCCATTCCATTATTCTCTCCATAAATGACGATGCTGTTTCCCACATGGCATTCCCAGTCAATAAAAAGACTCTTTGTAATAATGCAAAACAGAATGAAGTGTTTGTTGCTCACTGACTGATTTGGCATATTCATTTAAAATATTCTGTGGAATTCAGTATTCTTAGGAATACTAAACACATCAAGGAAGGACCCAGTTTGTCAGTAATTCATACATTCCATGAAACTATTACATATGTCGATTATCTATCTATCTATCTATCTATCTATCTATCTATCTATCTATCTATCTATCTATCTATCTATCTATCCATCTAGAGTAACTAACACACACACACACACACACACACACACACACTACCTACCCACCCTCCTTATTTCAGAGTTGATTAAGTTTTTATCGTTATTACACACTTTTATGCCGAATTCTCATATGGTAGTATCTCTATGAGTAATCATTTAAGGCTGTTGTTAAGATATTTGAAAGGATCAGATTAGTTATACATCTAAAAAATTTGTTTTATTTCCTAGTCTAAGATAGTTTTAATCATAGTTAACAGTGAAGAGATCAACAGTATGCTTCAACTAATAGCATGTAAAGAGAATAAAGTAAATATATGGCTTGACAGATCTGGTGCTTGCATGAAGCAAGGTGGATGGCTAAGTCAGCTAATCATGGGCCTTCAACTTAAAAAAAACTCTGCATTCAGAGTTTTCCAAGGCTGTGGAAAGTGATGATGCCACTGATGATGATTATGCATCCATTTGGTTAGACGAGAGCTCTATTTCAGTCAGTCACAGGCCTCTCTGTTCAGTAGGTGCTAAAGAATACTAAGCAATCTCTGGTCATAAGCTGGTATTGCATGTCAGCAAAGGCAGTAATACAGAGCGAGAATGACATATATGCTGCGATTACTGCAGTTTCAGGATGCAGTTTTTATATGGCCCTGTAGCCATGTCCTTATGAAACATGTTATGTTTCACTGTGAGAATTCCTCTGACCTCTGCTAAGTGCTCCTGTCCTGATTCAGTGGTATCACCTTTTCAGCTCAGATTTGGATATGGAAGCCATTTTGCCCATTACAATTAACTTTTCATTTCTGTCAAAGTATTGTCATAACCAACTTCACCTTTTAAGGATTCAAAAAGTAAAATAAGTACATTGAAACAAGGAAGGTCTTTGCAGCCACTCAATACTCACCATCACTACATGGAAGTAAAGTGAAGAGGATTGAAAGTTAACTTGATAATCCAATGCACAACAACAACAACAACACACATGCAGCAAGTAGCTGCAGCTGGTTGCCTGTAGGACAGCACCAGTTACAGCTCTCATGACACTTGAGGGAGGAATTGCAGCCAATCGTGTATGTTCAGGGAGATTCACTGGCAAACATTTGTGTATTTTCATTGGCACACATCTTGTCTTACCATAGAGAAGATTTGCTAAATTAGGTAAGGCTAAACAGGAGAGTGTTTGCTTCCAGGATTAGGTTTGTATCTGTTTAGAGTTATCAACTTCAAAATGCAACAGTGAGATACAGAGCCAAGCCACGGATTAGCATTGCCTGTCAATGGAAACCATGCATTTTTAGAAAGTGAGCATAAGACATGCAGCATTGCTTACACAGAAGAATATCTAAGGATTAGTCTAATTCTGTGTCGTAAAGATCCATCCAACTGGGGATTTGTCCATCAAACATTTGAAACACAAATGCATTACAGATTGCTGTGTATGATGTATTAATGCCTTGTAGAATTGACACAGATTAGATTTGTTGCTATGGTGAAATACTGCACATAACACTTTGATTTCTAAATAAGGTCTCTTGCTGAAGAAGAAACATTATAGCTTTTGCTTAATTTCTTTTTTATTTATGTTCAGCTGGGATTTGTTTATTGAATGCATGGAAACAATTCATGCTGTGTAATTTAATGAACTCATTAATTTCAGAAAATATTGACGGTTTATTGTATGTTCCAAGTCTAGCTTTTGTCATGGCAGACATACCGTAAGGAAATGGGTAAAGAGGCAGACAAATGGCTAAATCTTCAATTGTCGGTCATCTTTCTGTCTTTTTCTCATCTCCTTTCATCCACATATTATGCAATATATGTATGTATACATTCAGTCACAAAGTCAGTCAGAAAGCCCTTTGCCTTGCAGTCAGTGAATGTAGAACATCTAAAGGCTGTAGCATCAGACAGGGTGTCTAGTGTGAATGCTCTATGAGCAGAGTAATGCGATTAAGTTAGACTCTGTGATATTTCAATCAGTTAACACCCCACAGCCAGATGGGAAACATGTTATGAATATGAAATATTTCTGAAGAGGGCTGTTTGCCTGGTTTTACATGGAACATACAGTAAAGTCTTTAAACCAGTACTCCCTTACAGAACTCACTTTCTGTCCATGTTGTGAACTGAAAATCACTTCAGAATGATTTAGTTAACTGTATATCAGGACATAAAGATGTTTTTGCAGAAATGATGATGTTCTCTTACAGATGAACATGGATGGTGATGCGCCTTTCTAATGAAAGACAAGATGTGCAGATGCAGAGGTGCAGTGTTACAGCAAATCACATTCATCTAAAAGTCAGAAAGGTGTTATTGATATTTAATGCAATTTCAAGCACACATATGAAGTATCTTTTGCAAGGGTTGTTTCTCTGGAGGGATACCGACATGCATGCAATACACATAAGACATATGCATTTTTTAAATTTTCCTACCATTTAAACCATGAACACATGCTGTTATTTATTTATTTATTTATTTTATGTATTTATTTTTTGTAGTTGCTTATGTCAAAGTATGTGGCGCTTTTTCACATCAATCACAGTGTGTGGGAGGAAATAGAAAGATTGTAAAGGTGAAAAGAGGCTTTTTTTGTTTTGTTTTGTTTTTTTCCGGAATTTGATTATGTGTGATTTTTTTTGTTTTTTTCCACATCTTGCTTTTTTGACAGGTCTGTTCTCAGCGGTCTGTTCTGGGGGGACAAAATTGTGTTCTAGTGTCAAAGGGTCTTACAGGCACCACTAATATTGAAATCCAAATTATTTATGAGTAGGAGGAAAGATGGCTGTGGCAGCAGCTAACATTTTCTTCACAGGCAGCTTTTGTAAACGCACATTTATACTGCACACAAGATGTCAAGATTGCTAGAAGGGAGACACCTGAGGGAGGAAGAGATCAGAGGAAAGAACAACAAACACCATTATTTAACAGTTTATAATAGTTTGACCTCTGTGTAAAGTCTGGCGGTGCTCTGGATGGTGATTATTATAATGGAAGAGGCTGTTAGGGGAAGTGATCACTTAAGTTAGTACACTGTACATGCACATAGATAATTGCTTTTTGTTACCAGATTACCTCATTTAGGTAGCAATTTTATGTGGTCAGGGATGACCTGGAGTCTTGATTGAGATGGGTGGTTCTGGCTTGGCTAATCCTGGGCTTGTCTTTGTTGAGGGGGGCCGATGGCTCAGCCAATCCTGCGCCTCTGCTCAGGTTAGCAATCACAACATATGTTTGGATTGAAGATCACCAAATGCAGCAATAAAGAGTGACTGTAACTGCAGCAATCAGGACACAGCTACTTCAGGAAGTGTGCTAGTTTTGAAATGTACTATGGGAAAATAATTGATTTTGGCACCAAATGTAATTTTAAGTAAAGTTAAATTTCGTTTCTGTAACTTTATATTATGCTACAACACAAGACTCAGCATTAACATCATGAATTACAATATATGATTTGTGGCCCCTGGCTAGTTTACTGAAGAGCTAGGTGTGCCACCATCCTGCAAAATAGTGTTCACCCTGTGAAGTGATGTTCATCGAGTGGTTGTATGGAGATGTTAAGAATGTCTTCTGAGCTGTGCAAACCCAGCTGGAGACCTACTGGTGGCTGGCATGGACCTGCAAGAATTTTATCCAAATCTGCATATGGCTCAAAGTAAACCCAGTCTGCCCTGTAAATTTGCATGAGCCGTTTGGGAGATTAGTTATTTTATTTTGTAGCTGTCTACAGAAACAGGAATATAATATAAAATACAAATGACTCAGTTTGTTTTTCATGGTGATGACTGTGAAGATTAATTTGAAAGATTGATGAGTAACCTGGCTCTGTTAATTGAGTTATCCTTAGTCAGATTATAAAATGAACGTCAGTAGTATAACCTGTGACATTTGCAGTAATTGGAGTATTGCTTACAGATTATAATCAACTTATTAGAGTGTATGTAAATATGGTGAGTGATGTCAGGACTACTTAGTAGTTCCACTTCACACCTAGCCGTATGAACATTGTACTCTGTCAGTAGTACTGCTTTAGAATGATTGTTATAGCTATTCTGCTGGAGAGTTTATGGCCTGACCTGTTGTGTTTATGTATAGCATGCTTGTGCAGTCTTTTTCCACATTAGCTTGCAAAAGTACTAATTGTTAATTTTAATCATTTGAATATAGTGTTGTGATTGGACTGTTATGAATATTCAATGTAGCATAGCTCTATTCCACACAAATGAACAGCAGCAGTTACTGCTCTGAATGATAAATGATGGCTGGTAATATGTTGTTACTTGTTACTTCAGCTGAATGTTAACTGTCTGGTGCAACACAAGCAACATTTTCAACATTTTGTCAGATGTTGTGGTCTCTGAACTTGGAATTTAAAGGCTGTACTTGGATATTGCTGGTTTGAATCTCTCTTTAAAAACAATAAAAAAAAAAAAAANAAAAAAAAAAAAAAGCTGAAAGTTTGTGTGGGAAGGTGAATGTGTAACCCTCTCCCTTCACTCAGCACTTTCCATTAGCTCTGGTGGAGCTATTCAATGGCTAACGTGATAGGTGGCCACTGTCTACCATTTTGAACCATGATTGCAAACAGGATTGGTAGCAAAAAACTAGCTGCCAGTTTGCATTTTGGTAAAAGTGGACAGTACTAGTAAACTAGTAAAGTACCTAATAAAGCAGTGACACTTTCCACCGTGATTCCTTACAAGCAGGGCTCTGGCTCAGCCAATCACAGGTCGGCATTCAGCGAGGGATTCTGATTTAGCCAATTACGTGTTAGCAAACACAGTGATGAACAGCATGAACAACATGCTGTATCACAGGATGCAGTTTCTTCAAAACTTCACATTCTTGTTTAATTTTTATGATATTCATTGTAACCATTGAGCCACAAAATGCTCTGAAGCACTCATGCAATGAGCTCTTAGATTTTAAGAGGCGATTTTAAGAGAACCTGTAATACATTGACATGCATTAACTATGACTTCATACTAACTAATGCTAGTAAGAGGAGCATGCAACTCCACATTCGTCACCCAGGATAAGGGGGCAAGCTCATTTGAGCCTGGACAAGAATCTCATGCTATTTGATAGGAACTGGTGCAGCAGGTCTACAAGAGATGTATTTTACAAAATACATAAAATGTGGTCACAGAAGCTGGACTTTCCCCTTCACTGATAACCTGTTTATCTCTCTATCCCCTCTCTCCCTCTCCTTCTTGTGTCATTTTATAAGCACTGACATGAGAGATCATGTCTCTGAAGAGTTGTTTTGACCAGCCATGCCCTCTATGGCCACCCTCATAAACGTTTCTGGGCTTGGAGAGAGGCAGTTGATCTTTAAAAGATTAAAACATGTATGAAATGTGGAAATGCTGTGTGGATTGATTTAATGGAAAGGCAATCGGGCAAGGAACTGGAAGGGCAGAGAGGCTGGAGAGGATGAATGGTTCTGAGAGACAATGATGTAGAGCCAGAGACATAAAGAGATTGCACAGTTTAGAAGGAAACATTTTGTCTGAGTGAGGGAGAGATGGTAGGAGAGAGGTGGAGAGGTCATTTCTCCTTCTCAGCACATCCATTTCTCAGTTTTTTTTTTCCTCAACTCTCCCTCTGGACATCACCCGTCTCCCCCTTCAAGTGGTTATCCCTCCATTCGCCATTATAAATGTGGCAAAAAGCCTCCACTCACACAGATACTGTACTTATGCGCGCACACACACACACACACACTTTAACACAAAAGGAGAGTGTAAGCTTCCCTTGGAAACCATTAGAGGAAGCCAGAGTCTTTGAAGTACTGCTGACTGCAGATATAGAATATCTGCCAGGTCTATTGATATTTTATTAATAGTGTTGTCTATACTTACGGTAAAATAACGATTGGTAGTCTTCTGTGTCACCCCCACTGCAAGCACAATTCCCTCCAGTCTGTAATTTCCAGTCTAAAGTCACATAGCATGTGGTTTTCCACCTGTGATTGGATTTATTTTCTTTGGGGAATGGTGAACCGCTTGTGAGGAGCATGACAGGAAGTGTGGAGTAATCAGACATCAGGCAGCATGGTGGGATAAATATATTGTAAACATTGTATTAAGTTGTATTAAGTCACATGAAATTAATGTTGCAATGTTCTCTAAAAAAGTAGCTCTCTATAAAGGTAAGAAATAGAAATTAAGTTCATATATGACAGTGGTGTTTTATCACAGGTCTCTCATGATACATTACTCTTTAGTTAAAAGTGGTGTAAAGATTGCTATGCCCACATTGACAGCATAAATTCCATATAGTTTTGAAAGCAATGAGAATGATGTTAGCCATATGTCAGGGGCCAATCAGAAATGATCCCAATCATCCATTTAAGGAGGATGACATAAAGCCCTGTGACAGCAATTTCTACCAGCCTTCACTAAGATGGAGGGTTTTGATAATCACTTAAGATCATTCTGTAAGTAATGATGAGCATTGACCTTGTCCTTTATCAGAGAGGACTGGTCCAGAACAATGGTGTAAAAGCTCTTGCAGTCCATGTTAGCCACTATAATTTACAGAGGTCTTGATGCTCGTGGTGCCTTACTTTTGTCCATGCTAACCTCAGTTAGTAAAAGCCCTGAGAAACAAAAAAGGAAGGGTAAGAGAACCAAAGCGTAAATGAATCGAAAATGTCAAGACTAATCTTTGCCCTAGCCAATTAGCTTCTCCAATCGAGGAAGGTGAGCTGCAAAATATCTCCAACATCAAGTGTGTTGGAAAGAAAGCACTTAAACCATTTTTCTGCAGATGTACTGCAGGTCACTGTCGTCAGCTCTGACAAGCTGAATTTGAACGGCTGACAAAAGCAGCCTCCAAATTTGCAGCAAAATGTTTTCATACAGACCATATAATATTGTGAAACTTCTCTGACTTTACATATCTCTTTCAGTGTTTTTTTTTCTTTGCTGCCCAGTTTTACAAGTAGAAGCCCAACTTGACAACTGAGCGGCTAAACATGTCACAGTATAGAACATTGATGTCTGTGGGTACAGTGTATTTTTTTAAGGCATTCTCCATGTTTCATGCTGCACAAATAAAATTCACCAGCAGGTTTAAGAATTGAAAGAATTCAAGACTCAAGTAGGCTCAAATGTGACTTAACTGAGTTATTTATATACATGAATATTAAACTCATCTCATCATAAGTTATTCTGTTCTATTAAAAGAAAAATGGCACTTAGTTTTGTGTTTAGTTCTCATGTTAATTTGTGTTTATAGCATTGGTGTGCATGGATGGATTACATGGGACTGCATGTTGGATAAGTGATGGAGGGTAATGCAACAGACCATGTGACGGCATACTTAATACACTTGCACACTTGCGTGTGCATCTTTCTCGCTGCTTTTTCAACCGTGATATTTATGCACTGCAGCATTATACTGTATTATCAGATGGCACATACACATGCAAATGTTTTATTCTCAATCTTTCCCAACCGCTTAGAGTTGTTATTTTGACATGTTTCTTTTTATTGCTAAGTGAATGACACAGACAGATAATGACACAGTCTGCAGTAGCAAACTAATTTAATTACAATAATTTTAAAATTGGAACAGAAACTTTGGTGTAAATGTTCATTCCTATGCTGGTGTTTTACACCACATATTAAGAAAGTGCTTTAGTCCCGTTCTCTGTAAGTCACAGTCAAGTCAAAATCAAAACAGTTTTATACTGGTAATCTGGTAACCAGGCTAACATATAGTTCACATGCTAATTTTTCGGACTGGACAGCGATCAGTCAGTCTTGCTGGCATAGGTCAAAGGTCACTCTTATCTTCAACACCAGCCAACATCACATTACTCTCAATTATGCCTTCTCTCTATTCGCTTCCAATTGAGTTTTAAGAATTTACTGATCATTCTTAAGGTACATTCCAATACAAGCAGTGTGAATCTTTATGTCTGATAGGGCCTTTCTGGAGAATTAAATGTAAACTTGAGAGAGAGATTTCATTTGCCTCTTTGCTTTGGAACGTCCCTGTATGAGCAGATAAAGCTTGCAGAATTACTATTATCTTTCAAATTCCATCTTAAAATACATTTTTAAAGACTGGCTGTTATGTGATATATCATCCTTTTATCTTTCATGTTTTATCTTTATCATTTTACAAATATTTGATCTATTATACATGTCTTATACTATCATTTATATTAACTTTAGTACTTAAAATGATTTGTCTTTACGCATTTTCTAATTTTGACCAATTTCTTTTTAACTCAGTGGTAGCTAGTACAAACACAACATTTCGTGTGTACTTGTGTATTGTGTGTTTGTCTGTGTAGAGTATGGTGTGTGTCACACCAGTGGTAGGCTGTATTATGCATGTTTTCCATCAAGGCACTGAGAAGATGCAGCAATATTAAAGCAGCCAATTACTCAATATTAAGAACAAATATAACAAGATAATGACATGTATTGCTATTAGTACAGCTTCATAGAAGTATGTGTGTGTGTGTGTGTGCGTGTGTGCATGTGTGCGCGTGTGCTTGCGTGTATCCTGTGAGCAAGTGCATTTTATTTAGACAATCTTTAAATTTAACAAATTGGTAATTGATGGTAAATTGTTGCATCCCCACACTTTAGGTAATGAAAGATATATTTCATCATTTTATCAATAAAGATTACCACCTTTCCATCCCATCTTATTGCCATGTCGGGTTATATCTACATGTCATTGAAATCAGTCATTCATTAAGTCACTTACTTTTTAAAATAGAATTTGCATTTCTCAATGGAAATATCTGATTTGGTTGTCCTTTACTGTGATTTCCTCCTGCTTGTGATGAAGTGCTATTAGGAACGTTGTTCATTTGTATGGTTTTATGACATTTTACGTCTGATTTAAGTCATTTTTGAAACTTTCTTTTTCAGTGCCAGTACTGTTTTATAGGCTTTCCTGAAAGTCAAATGAATGACCTTTAACATTAGTGTTTTTTTTTTTTTTNTTTTTTTTTTTTTGTTTTTTTTTAATATATATTTTTAATAGTGAAATCATTGTGGATTAAAAAAAAGAAAAAAAAAGAATGTATTTTTGTTCATACTCCTACCCAGTACTTTAACTTTAACTTTAACTTATACTTGCCAGCTAACTGCTATGCTGACTTACCTCTCATCTAAAGCTCTGCTGAAAGTGAAAAGATTCTTTCACTGCTGTGCTGTTTTAGTTGCTTAATGCACTGGACAAGCACAGCTGACAGTCAAATACTTTACCCAGGAACTGGCCTATATGGGGATTCAAGAAAAACATTTAAAATTTAGAGACTGCACTGGTTTAAACATTAAAATTTAATGTAAACTGGTAAAACTTACAGAGCATGTTTAAGTCTGTGTTTACTAGCTGTCAAAGGAGGACAGGTATTTTTCACTCTAACTTTGTTGTTTATATTCCTGCTGCTGAGTGCTGCTGTTTAATTCAGATTGGGTGTTAAGGTAAGGTTATGGTAAATCAATGAGAAGGCAAGCAGAAATCTGTTAACCATCTTAAACTGACAATTTCTCTACAGCCAGAGATTCGCTTTGATAGTCAGGGACACTTTTTTTTCACTGAGAGACCTGATAGCATAAATCACTTTAATTAAAACAAAGAAAATACAGCAGAAGGAAAAAACAAAGGCAGAAGTGTTGCTCCTGCCAGATCTGTGCTCCTGTGAGCTGTGAAGAAGGGAGTATTGAGTGGAAGAACAGCTGACAGGTGCTGATCTGTTCCTTACAGGCTCAATATTTCCACTACATTAAGAGTTAACCCAGCAAAAGGTGCAACAACAAACCATCAGATGCAGCAACTGCACCTTTTATATAAGACACCTCTTCAGTTTGTATGACAAGCTGCTGCTGTAATGGATAACCTTCCTGCTGCGTGGCATTATGATCTCATGTTATTTATAGCATAAAATCTTCTTCTCCCCTATTAATTGGCTTAATGAATTGAAACACCCTGTTAATTATAGCAGTGCATTCTCAATTTGCTTTTGATATTTCTCCTGAACATTTCATAGCCTTTAATTACATACACTCACAAACATCTCATGATTTTCACAAAGGCAGTGGTACACCCTTGTGATACTTGACCCTTGACCCACAAGTTCAGAATAGGTATAGTTTGCAATGGGGATTGTATAATAACAAACAACTTAATTAATATGCCTTTCAAAAACATGTTTATATGTTTGCTTTTTGAATACAATTTAACTACCTTGACCTCTTTCATTCTGCACAAATTAAATACACAAGCAGCCTCAAGAATGAAATAGTTCATGAATAACCACTAATAATTTGAAACACTTTATACTCTGTAATCAGTCCCACAACAGAGCATGTGTCCTTTAGGAACACTGCTTTGATTAAATAAACTTTTTAGCCCATCTTGAAGATGATATTTACTCTGACAAGTTGTCATTAAAATACATTTTGTTCTTGAACCCTTAAGATTTCCCCTTTATTTTACAAAAGAAAAACTGGTCATTGGTGCAATTAATCCATGACATCTGACACTGAACATTGATAATATTCATGCACAGACAAACATATATAGCCAATTAATCATGCAAAACATATGTTTTAGCTTTAAAAAAAAATTTTAAAAAATTTGAAATTATAAGGGGAAAAAGCACTTTCTGAAGAGGACATGTATTACCAACAAACTGCCCTGCACAAAAGTTTCCACATCAGCACATGTATTTGTGTTATCATAATTGCTGTAGCATGCTGATGCATAGCTTTTTGTTTTTCTTGTTAGATATACTCGCTGACTGTTTTGTAATATTGGTCGATGTGAAGAGCCTCTCTGATGATCTAGTCTATGAAATGTTTGCTTTATGGAATCATGGCTCTTGCTGCAGTAAACTCTATTTTTTCACCTATTGATAAAAATGCAAATTGAGGCGTCATTTGTAATTTATTACCTTTTACAAGTGGTTTAGAAGTGACAAGTTATGTCAGCTATGTTTTACATCAACAACTTTAATTCTCAAAGTAGTTGTCATGTTTTAGTCCACACTAGAACCAATATGTATTCATGTATGTTTTTCATATGATATAGTTGTCTGATTTTTTTTTCTTTATTTAAATCTGAATGATGTTGTGGCTTTAAATTGTGTGCTTCCCCTTGATCTAGCTTCAATACATCATGCATATCCTAAGCTACTTAGCCCTGCAATCAGAACGATTGATTACAGTTACTGCTGGCATGGTCTGGCTAATCAATCACTTCTTCATGGTCATTTTTCAAAGGCATTGGCACTGGTCGATACAGACTTGATAGATTTGAGGGCCGTGCTTCATTTCAAATGGTGGTCTGACCATGATATAGTTTCACAGGTTAATATGGTCAGATTTTCCATTTTTCCTCTTATTGTTTGCACCTGCCACTGGCCTGTGGCAGTATTGTGTGGTGAGTGTTTCATGAGCATTTGACATATGTAAAAGATGATACTGTAACTAGTTAAAAACAGATCCTGGAGAAACGACATCCGACATCCTGTAATTACAACAATCACAGCATATATGGTTCTCACTTATTTAACGCTATGTTTGCTAATAGACTGCCTGAACCTATTCTGGGATTGCTTAACATTGTACCCCACCCCCACCCACCTGAATGCAATCCTCTGATTGAGCTAGTTAGCAATCTCACATTTAACNTACCCCACCCCCACCCACCTGAATGCAATCCTCTGATTGAGCTAGTTAGCAATCTCACATTTAACAAGATGACAATCCAAGAGTCCAAGAGCGCATACATCACCAAGCCCAACAAATCTCCACCTGAATATGATCTGGATCACTGCCAAAATAAGCAGATCTTTTTGTTAAAACCAGACTAAATTTCACTGAAATTGGCCCATTAGCGTTGATTTTATAGGCTGAAATGTTCTTCTGGATCCAGAATATGGTCTAGATCACCTCCAAAATTTAATCTCTTCTTCCTCTCTACTTTATCTCTGTCTTCCGAATTTAGTCCAAATCCATCCATAACTTTTTGAGTTATCTTGCTAGCATACAAACAAACGCCAGTGATGGCATAATGTTCTTGACAGAGGTAACAAAATAATTACTGCATGTATTAATAAATACATGCAGTTCAGATGGCAGTTTTTTACCTCCAGATTTATACCTTGGATTTGTTGGTTAATGGAGTTTAGTGTGCAGTGTATACAGTATGTATCGTCTTTCCTTGTTGCTGACCTTTACAGTTGAGTTTCTAAGTGAACAGGCAACTTCAACTTAGGCATTGACAGTTACATTACAGTGAAAAGATGGTGTCCTATTTCTTTCACATACACTATATGCTGACTGCATCACAATTTTCTCACATCTGTTCAACCAATTGGATCCCACTGAATTGCATTTTTCTTGCATCAGTCTAACTTTCTCTGTTGTTGTACATTAACAAATTGACAGTAGAGCCAGCATTGCCAAAAAATGAAGAAAACAAAAAGAAAAACAGTCTCTTTATTATTATTATTTTTTTTTTTTTTTTTTTTGTGGTATTTGAGAATATTCTATAAATCCATACAAAGAAATGGGGTTTCTTTCTCTTTTGTAATTGCTGACGGTGTCTGTAATAACTTTGAGAGAAATCAGAGTGAGAGAACCACATCTACCAAACAGAGCAGTTATTGTGACATACTGCCTGTTATTGCCATGTCACTCAGGAAATGATGAGGTCCAACCAATATTAACTGCTGTTGAAATGACAGGTAGAATTTTTTTTTTTTTTTTTTTTTTTTTTTTTTTTTTTTTTTTTTTTTTTTTTTTTTTTTTNTATATATTATTGTAGATTTTGTTAGTGTATGCACACAAGCACTTTTTAACTGCTTTTTTGAGAGCCAATGCAACGAAATTTCGTTCTAGTGCACTGTTTTTTACGTGTCCTTGAATGACAATAAAGTTATCTATCTATCTATCTATCTATCTATCTATCTATTCTTCAGATGGACAGCCACGCGTATCACTTGTCTAAAGCTCCTCAAGAGAAAATAAGGACTATCAATTTCACAGTGAGAGAAAGTGGACCGAGCAAGCGCGTAGAAGAGACAAAATGAGAAGAGCGAGGATGAGAGAGATTGATGCAGGCCATTCTGTAGGATGCAAGTGTACAGGTTCCCAGGAAGTTATTGATGTGAGGCCAACATTGATCTTGACACCGTAAATAAACACCTTCACGTTTATGCAAGCAGAGTCAGCTAAGAGGTATAGGACAAATAGAAATACCCTTGGAGTTCATCAAACTTGAAGTTGGAAATCCCATGTCTCTCCAGCAATCTCTCATCAACTTTGTAGAGTACAGGCTATGCTAATTTCAACTTTTCAAAATGTTAATTTTAATGTAACAGATGTTATGTTAATTTCGACTTTCTGGAGCAGAAATTCTGACATGTTACACATAGAAATGTCCCAGTGTTGGGGTGCAGTTCTCCCCATTGAAATCCTGACCACTAAGAGGAAAGAACACTTAGTCTGCTAAGGACATCTGGAGGTTTGGCCACTCTGACGTTATAAGGAGTGGATGGCATGTTGAGTGAAACGGTGGTGCCATTGCAGCACCGAGAAACATGTGAGGCAGGTCAGCTTCTGCTCAATGATATTTGTCTGTTTCCTGTTGTGAAGCCATCCAGCCCTTTTGAACAACAACTGTTTGACCTTGTGGTGTTAGCTTCATTTTTTTCTGGCTAGCTAATATGTCTGGAGCGGCTTATGTGGGCAGTATTAGGACAGAGTAAGAGCTTCCCCCCAAGCTAACAAACAGGCTATCTCGCCCTTTCTAGCTGCCAACCTTGCTTGTTGATGGCAAACAGCTTGTCACTGAATGATCAAAATTTACCCTTACTAAAATTTAGCCTTCCTGAATGTCTCTCTGTGTTAGAGGTACAGCTCTTTCTTAGAATCCCACATCACCATTGTACCAAGAACACCACCCATATGATTTTTTTTACACAAGTCGGCAACATGGGAAGTAATTCAACCTGAGATTTGTCAAAACAAAGGATTCATAAGTACAACATGATTTCTTGTGACAAGTCCAAGTTCCTTTCAGCCAGTTTTCTAGCTTTCAAATTTCTAGCAGGAACTTCAGCAATGAAATCTTGCTGTGAGATTTTCATTGTATTTTTTTAAATACGTCTGGAGCAAGACCACAGAGATTAAATGTTAGCAACTAGAATTGTCTGGATGCATTTCCTCTCCATGTGAAATTCTCTTTACTATTTGTTTTTCTCTTTGTCTCATTGTTACTGGATTATTATTGACAGCATGTTACATCCCTTGTTGGCCACACTTAGAATTCCAATAGTAATGCTGTATGTCACAGGCTTCAAGAGCCTCCACTTTGTTCTGATTTTCAGCGAGGCCTTAAAGTGGGTCGAACTGGCAGTCGATTGTTATGTGATTCCATTTAAGGAGGCACGATTGATGGTGTAAAGGATGGCAGCTGTATTGCCTCTATGGCTTTGGGAAATACTCAATGTGCTCGTGCCTCTGTATTTGTTTATATATGTGTGTGTTTGCATCTCTGTGCATGTTTTAAATGAAAGAAAGAAGGATTAAGTGTGATTCAGCCAGTAAGTGATGCACTCTTACAGAAAAGTTAATGAAGTGCTCATAAATCTTGTTTCATGTGCACATCATTTGCCACACAGACTCCTCAGATCTGAAGAGGAACTCTATAAAATCATTAGTTCCAAAAAAGTGATTTCAAACTGTTTCATCATTTCAAGGCAGTGGTGTGTGTGTGTGTGTGTGTGTGTGTGTGTGTGTGTGTGTGTGTGTGTGTGTTGGCATACGTGCAGTCATTTTAAAAGGAACCCTTACACATATTACACTTTGGAGATCTGATGAAACACTGCTTGTAATGTGTGTGTATGTGTGTGTGTATGAATGAGAGAGGGGGGGGGGGNGGGGGGTGTAATTAAGCAGGTGACTGAAAGAAGAAAGAGTGAATCTATAATAGCAACTTTTCACTTTGGCTGAGTGCTGGCCTTTCTGAACAGTGTCCCTCCTTGATTATTGGGGCATTTTTGCATATTCAATCCATCTCTGTAGTCACATGTATTCCTCTATATGAAGATTTATAGGAGCAGCAATAAGAGTTATGTCAGCACTTTACAACCTCAGTCTGACATCTACATACAACAGGAAAAATTGGGTACACTTGCAATCATACAAATAATATCAGACACAAATAAACCCACATGTGAACATATGCATTACATATACTGTATAGAATGCACATCAGTACATTTATACACACATACACACACAATTCAACACATTACAAAGCACCTCAAAACAGTAAAAGACTCCATGTGAAAGATGCAGGCTCAGCTCTATTAGCTAATACTATTTGTTAACCTCACCGATTGCATCCCCAACTGCAGATTTCCCCTGAGAGATATGAGAAAACAAATGACCACCCAACTGCAATACAGCAAAAAAAATAAAAAATAAAAAATAAAAATAATAATAATAAAAAAAAATACTGTATATATTTATTTTGTCTTTTGAGAGGTTTACCTCTTTATCAATTCAGAGCTGCCACTGAGTTGTCCTGTGTTTTTCCTCACTTGTAATGTCTACGCTCTGCCCAAATAATTCATTTCTTTTCTGTTGGTACGCTATCTTTTAAAGACTCATCTTTGTTACACTTCTACAGGTAACAAACACAAATAGACACATATTAAAACACACACACTCAACTAGGGCTGGGCGATAAATCGATTTAATCGATTAATTCGAGTTTACGTTTTGGCACGATGTGTAAAANTTTTTTTTTTTTTTTTTAAACTACTATCTATTTTTAACAGGGAAAATGTGGCAGCGAGTCATTCTCGTCAATCAAGCCCCTTCCCGTTTTGTGCGCGTTAAACCTACAAGCCTTGTTTATACTTTTGCATGTCCATGAGGGTCCACGGTTCCGCCTGCAGACACACACACAGTTTCCAATCTTACCAATCAACAGTCTGTTACGTTCGTTGATGTCACGCCCACGAAGCTTTCATGCTAGCAAGATGCTAACAAACACTTTGACTGAAGATGAGCTCATTTCTAAAAAAGGTAACATCACTTCATCATTTGGAAGTTGTTCGGTTTTGCGCTTCATGGCACGGAGCTCCTATAAACTTTACAGACCCGATTGCTCCATGCTTCACGGCGTGCAGCAAACGGGTCTGTAGGTGGAATAATGTAACATGTCAGAGCATCAAGCCAGAGGCAGCAGACAGGAACATGGGCGTTGCTGCAAAAACCTTTTATTTTAAAAGTTTTTGGTTAGAAAGCCTGACAATTTATTATTTTAATAAAGAAAATANAAAAAAAAAGAAAAAAAAATTATTTAAATCGAAAATCGGCCATCAGTGTGAAAAAAATCGAGATTTTATTTTTAGGCCATATTGCCCAGCCCTACACTCAACAATACTCAGCTGTCTCATACCTCATTATTTCCTGCAGGACATACCAGTAAGGTCAAGTCAGTAAGTATGCCACACAAAATTTTGTTTGGTAGGTGTTTGGTAAAGCAAAATTCCTGTTTTGTTTTGTTTTGTTTTTCTCTTGCACATATGGATTCAGTAGTCCTCTCGGCACTTAACATTTAACAGATATTGCAGTGAAAACCAAGAGATTTGGAGCAGAAGTATCTCAAATCTTTAAATCACACACCTACTGATGAGCCCACATTTCATAGAGATGGACTCATTGTTCCTGCCTCAGTTCTAAACCACAAAACTGAAACAAAGAAACCACAAAACTGTACTTAGTGTGCTCCCTACCCTGAAATGGTGTGAGCATGCACACAGCATGGGCTGGGGAATTAGCAGTATAGCTGTATTTAAGGTGCAAGTGGATGGCGCTTTTGAACATCAGGAAGAATAAGCCAAATCTCTAATTCTTTTCTCACAAGACACATTCATCGTCACCACAGAATCCCATCTGCTAGGTGTTTGAGATCCTCTGGCACGAACCTTTTGATAGTTCCTGAATCTCTTCTGGTTATCAAAAGTGATCGGGCCTTTGCTGTTTGTGTCCCAAACTTGTGGAATTCCCTGCCAGAGGATCTCAGGCTGACTGTCAATGTCTTCTTTTAAAACATTACTGAAAACTTTCTTTTGTCATAAGGCCTTCTCTTAACTTTTGCACTGTTTTATTGTGGTTATTTCATTCTGTTCTTTTATATAATTGTTGTTTTTGTCTCCTTGGATTTCATCTTTTGTGTTTTGTAACTGGATACACAACAAATATTAATACATAAGAAGAAGGCATCTAGTGATCTCAGTCACAGCATATGTGGTCACTCTCATTATCCTTGCATTTGCTGATAATTATTTGCCATCCAAACCTACACTGTTTGCTTGCCAGCAATCATAGTGTCACAGCTCCACGGCCCCCAAAGGGAGGTCTGTGATGAGTAAGCCAGTGGGCCCTCTTGCCTACACGGACCCTGGATTAGGACAATAGTAGAGGGAGAGGGAGGGAGGGAGGGAGGGAGAGGTAGAGAGAGAGAGAGAGAGAGAAAGAGAGAGAGAGAGAGAGAGAGAGAGAAAGCATACAGAAACTGCACAGACTACACATAATCATATTTAGACTTGACCATTATAAGTAATGGTCAAATGAAAAAAATTATATGTGTGTGTACATATGTATATATATATATATATATATATATACATATGTACANTTTTTTTTTTTTTTTTTTTTTTGCCAGCCAGTATATGTAAGGCTTTCTTCTGTATTCACTTTTCTTTAGCATGACATGACATCAAAACAATTCTTGTAGTCTAAGATGATTGAACCTCTTTGTGATTTAACACCATGAGACATTGCCTCTTGGACATCACTGAACAGTGCCAGTCTCCAGGTGCCCCACTGCTCCTGCTTGAAGTGTACTTCCCTCCATGGGATGCTGGTAGTGACAAAAAAACTGCGATAACGTTTCTGATCTGACCTACCTTGAGAGTGAGTCACCCCCAGCTCACTCTCAAAGTTTTGTCTTGTAAAGCTACACTAATCTGAACAATACTTCACTGAAGTTGCCATCCAGATATCATTGCAGAGCTCCTGTTGAGCCATGTAGACTACTCACCTCAACTAAAAGAAATCGAGTTAGAGTGCATAACCTTAGTTCAAGCAGCACATGACTTATGCTGTGCCAGTCATCTCTGTTCATCTCCATGTGTC
Organism: Lucifuga dentata; assembly: GCA_014773175.1. NCBI lineage: Eukaryota > Metazoa > Chordata > Actinopteri > Ophidiiformes > Bythitidae > Lucifuga > Lucifuga dentata. Next base: position 59,929 of record VXCM01001978.1, read on the forward strand.
TCTATGCCTTTTGATTTGTGATGAGCAAAAAAAATTAACAAGGTTTTAACTACACTGTCTATCTTCCTGTCACAACCACAGCAGGAAATTAACAATTATCCTTTAATCTGTCTGTCTGGTTGACAGTCTGTGTCTGTGTATTCATCTGTCTGTTTGTGCATGTCTGTTTCCCCATCTGTCCACTGGACTTCCTGTCTATCACTGAACTACAGAGCAGAACCGGAAATGAACAATTATTCTGTTGATTCACTCCTGTAGACTGACTGAGGACTACAGGAAGAAATCACTGGCTGTTTATGTACATGATGTATAGAACTCAGGCTCAGTTATGAGATGTGTAATTTTCTTCTAAGTCACTCTTGTTTTTAAGAACAGTATGGTGTGTTTGTGTGTGTCTGTGTGTGTGTACATACATGCACTCAGTGTCTCTCTCTGTCGCTGTTGTTTAACAATGGCAGACTGTGTAATTACGACACCCACATGCACAGACACAATCACGCTGGTTGACTAACAAAGATTAACAGAAAATGTTGCACCAAATTTGTAATTGTCGAAAGAAATACAACGGCATATAAACTTACTTTGCTCTTTCTGTTTGTTTTTCTCCTTTCATGCCTTCCTTACTTACAACTTTCCTCACCAACAAAGGTAAGATAAATTAAATGTGCATGAGTGACTAAGTGTGTGTATGCATTTTGTTCTGTGAGAAATTTTAAAATAGCGAGGCAGTGTATGCAGCTTCTTGTTTGGATAGACATAAAAATAATATGAATATTTAAAGTTGTTCATGATTCATATCAGCGAAAAGAGACAAGCCTGTGACACAGAAAATGACACATGACACAGACAAAATAAAATATGTCTCAGTTAAAATGGAAACACAAATGTCAAAATGCTGGATGTCACTCGTGCTGTTTATGATTGGACTGTTTTGTGTTTTGCTTCCAGTGAAAGGGCAGCTGCCATGAAGGAATATGTTTTGCTGTGAAATTTCATTACTTGTGCAAGATAGAAGGGTTGGTTTGTAGACAGGTTTTGCAACTTGTGAATGCAATCAGCTATTTGTAATTTTTTTTCACTTTTTTTTTTTAAATATAATTTGTCTTGATTCTTCAAAGGCCCAACTGATTTTACCTTAATTACCCATACAGTGCAAAAGTGCAAACATATAATTTGCAATATCTGATTTCAGTCCAAAAAAGCCACAAAATGCTATATTTGTTGGGACTGAGGTAAAAATAATTGTGGTATTTTGGTTCCTCCATGAAATAATTTATATATTTAAGAATTACTTGCATAAATACATGAAGAGGCTAACAAATCAAACTTTTAAGCTTTGTTCATTATGTAATGTAAGGTATTATTTTGAGTGTATATGCATATGTATCTGGAAAGAGGATGTACAGGAGTTAAATGGAAGTATACAAGTTATATCACTTCTTGAATCAGAAATAGCCATCGAATAGTTGAGGATAATAGCTAGAAGAACCGTTAAATCTACCCTTTGACATCTCTTTTCCCACTACCTAGTTAGATACATTGATGCCAATGCGCCATTATAGCATTTCAGCACATGTGCGTGCAGACACACACACACATTCACACTCACACACCTCATTACCTCTAATCACACTCTTTGTCCCATCATCATACAGACCTCAGACCTCCCTGGTGTGAGAGGGAGAAGACAGATATCTTCCAATTTCTGCTTTTCATATATCAGTGTGGGTGTATTCTCTTCAATTAGACTGAAGGATAGATGTTGGATTTTACTTGTTAATCTGCTGGTTATTCTGTTTGGCAACCTGACAGGTGAAATGACCGTGTTTGTTTCACTATTAAACAAATGAACAACCTACCGGTCAGTCACCATGGTGAATGTATGAATTCTGATAGCTCAGCTAATGAAGCTCATTGATAGCATCTGGATTCGCTGGTATTTTAACGAGCATGGTTGTCTGTGCTGCTTATTAAGATTTACTAAACCTGACTTAAAAATAACAAGGGCCAAGATAGACAGACGTGGTCTTTAGTGACACATGGTCACATTATGGTGGTGATCTGCTGGCTTAAATGAAAATGATGGAAGTGATGAAGGAAATGAAAATAGGTGGAGGAAAAAGAGGTGAGTTAGACAAATGATACCAGGTGGATGAATGGGAGACATGAAGAGACATTGAGATGGGGGAGGGGAGAGAAAGATGTCTGGAGGTCAGTGAGTGTTTGTCTGAGCATTATTGCTGTGAATTGGAAAACACACACACACACACACACAGACACACACATTCATGCAGAGCAGGAGAATGCCAGCGCCACAAGCAATAATCACTTCATCCATCAGTGGTATTGTAACAGATTCATCATGTTCCACTCATGTGTTACTGTCTACATTGATGTCACATCCACACACATACATGTAGCACCGTGGAAGCATGGATGAAGATCAGATATTTCATACAGCTGATAAGAGTGTACCTACAACCAGATATTCATCAGTACTTTTTCTTTTCTCATCTAATAATGACAGGCATACTGGAGAAATAAGAAATGAGAAATGCCAGGCAGGGAAGCTAAATCATTTTCTAGATAGGAGGGGGGTTTTTTGAGCAAGAGGAAATTGTTATGTTACTTTTTTTTTCTTTCATGATTTCCTCATTGATATCAGCGTAGCAAGAGAAATTCTTCACAGTATGGAAAGATTTCAGCATGAATAATCTTCCTCGACATTTTGGGAAAGGATTTAGATGGCATACATAGCCACTTTTGAGTGAATACCAATATTTCCTTGCTTGTATTTAGAGCAGATAAAAAAAAATACATCTTGATGTTTATGTACTTATTTAGAAAATGGGTATTTTTAACATGTGGATGCATTGATGCATTGGATGCAGCATTCTCAAAATGCCCAATTTCAAGATGTATTTCATATTCTTTTTTCATTCAGAAAAAACTGATGCGTGGCAATGTGTGTGTGTGTTGTAGCTCTGCACGGGCCCCAATTTTAAGCCCGTACCCGGCGTGGCTCGACACAGTTCTGTCCGAACCCGCCCGAAGCCCTAGACTTAATGAAATTCTCAGCCTGCGGTCTTCTTTTTTTTTGTATTACATAAACTTGATGTGTGTAAATGCTATTCAGAAGTTGAAAAACACTGAACTGCACACTTCAGCATCCAACTTGATCAATGTGGTGATGTTTGGCTCTTTTCAATGTAAAAGTAGTGGCTGTCAGCTGCTGCTGCAGCATTCAGAACAGTGATGGCTACAGTTTCTGAGCACCAACATATGAGCACAGCATCAGGAGGTGTGTTATGATTATGAGTGGAGAAAGGGAAAAAAAAAAAAAAAANAAAAAAAAAAAAAAAAGCCCGGGCCTGCCAGTGGTATGAAATTCAGCCCGAAGCCTGAATTTGTAAATTGCCTTGGGGCCCGATGGGTCCTGAGGCCTGTGCAGGACTCTAGTGTGCGTGTGTCTATTTTTCATGTCTATGCTCATGAAAAAATATTACATTGGACATTTACGCTTATCAAGGATGATTGAAAAGTCTAGTCTAGTGCTTTACTGTTACTGTCTGACATTGTGAAGTGTCTTATTATGAAGCTTCATTGTAGCTGGTAAGAACGTAGCTGCCAAAATGTTTCCTTATTAAACAAAATTGAAGGTTATATGTGTGTGAATGCATTCATGGACATGCATGGGCATTTGTGATGTCTGTTGAATTTGACATGAATAGACACACAGTCAGCTGAGTGCTTTTATCACCAAAAAAGAACTGCCCTGAAAGTTTTCCTCTTTGATGCCTCCGGGTGGACACACACCGCACTTAGAATGCTTAAAGTGATATTTTACTTTAGTGTAATATTTTCACCAGCTACATCCTCATACACGTTCTTGAGAGGTGAACCGCCTTCATCATTTATCCCTTTCTGAGCTACAGTCACTAGGAAATGCCAATGCTGCACACACGTGTACACACAGGCACACGGACATAATTCATAAATTCTTATCTGGATATGGGTGGATACACATGGTAAAGCCTCTGCTGTGCTGAAACACCAAGTTTCATATCACGTGTATCATGGCTATATCTGCCATGATCTCTGAAGCTTGTGTGTATTTATCATACAGTATGTGTGTATGTGTCTGTGTGACAAAGTGAAAAATTCAGCCATGAGCAGCCATCCATAATACCTATCTAGTAAATCCAACAGCTTGACCACTTTTTGCTGTAGCAGCACACGCAGGCATACTATGTGTCACTCACACACACACACACACACACACACACACACACACACACACACACACTGCCTTTCCCTACATTCTTCTGCCAGTGTATCAAGTGTGCCATCAGCCAAGTACAAATCATGCCATTTGTCATAACACACACGACGAACACAACTTTCTGTGAAATTGTCCAATGTTTTGACTTCCTACTTGAGTGTTTTCTGACTTCTTCTGCGGCTTTCCCATCTATCCTAAAAGCATAGCAATTTAGTGTGAGAGAATTTGTACGTGTATGTGTATATGTGTGTATGTGTGCTTGTAGAGGAAGGCTGTCTGACCGGAAAAGGAATTATGACCCATGAATGTTTTGTCAGAATCATGTCATGTCATGCCATCATCCTGAAACAAAGCAATTCTATCAAAGACACACATGTGAAGTGCTTTGATATAACTTTACATTTTAGGGAAGCGGGGATTGTGTTTTGTGTTACACTGCAGCTGTTGAAATGCTACTTATTGAAATGGACAGAAATTAAAATGCTCATTATTTTGCTTAATACTGTTATTTTAGTTTAAGCAAACAAAAATATTGAAAATATAGTTTAGTTTTTTTCCTTCTATTTCCGATTGGAAAAGTCTGATTCCCAAGTTTACTTTCATGTCAATTGCATGAGTGCAAATTTCTCTGTCAGTATTTTGTCTTTTCTTAATATCTTTATTAAGCACTTACAGTAGCCACTCAAATAATGAATAAATCATTATCTCTACTTATGGTAACTGCACTTGTAACTCAGTAAACCACAGAAGGAATAATAAGGAAAAAAAAAAGAAATTGGACTCATTCATGCTCTTTTGAAGGGGAACAGATTTAATGCTTTCTAATCCACCGTTTAGACGTGATGCAGATAAAAACATCAAAAACAAACAAAAACAAATTAACATGATTATTCTTAATGCTATGCAGATACAAAGCACATCTCTCTATTGGAATGTTTGAAGAACAAGGAGTAAGTTTGAGGAATGTGTGCATATTTATACAGTATGTTTTCCCTCATGAAAGTTATGCTTTATGTTATGTTTTTTGTTATTTTTTTAATTGTTGTGTGTATGCTGTTTGATAAAACGTTTTGATATTTTTCAACTTTAGCTCTCACCTCTGTGTCTCTACATAGCATTGGTCCATATGATTTATAATTATAAAATCACACTACCATCAGCTGCTCATAGAATACCTAGTTTTTATGCTCATATATAACTGCATTAAAGATACTAACTGAAGAGTTTACGTGAGATTGTTCCAGTTACAGTGTAACTCTAGAGGCCATAAAGTTTTGCAGTTATCACTGATAAACAGCATTTGAATGAATATCCTAAAGAGGAATAATATTACTATGTACAGTATGCTGTACATCAAAAAATTACGTTTTATAAAAATTAACTTGTAGAGACTTGAAATATACTTGTTAGGTAGTCCATTACAGCAAACAACATGCTGTTATTTTTTGTTGAAGGTACTTAATTTAACCAATCTCCAACACAGAGCTACAGGGAAGAAAATGTATGTCTCGGCCAGGGAGTGTACTCTTGAGAAATGACCAATGACTTTTACCAAGAAATTAAAATGGCTGTCCCTTCTACAACCATGTGTAAATGTTAGCAGGGGAAACACTTTTGACTTTTAATGTGGGTGTATCACATTTGATTTTGAAAGATTAGGGGATTTGGCAAAATAACACAAAAACTAAAATATGGTTTTATGTTTTGGANTTTTGAAAGATTAGGGGATTTGGCAAAATAACACAAAAACTAAAATATGGTTTTATGTTTTGGAAAATGGTTGTCAGTAATATAGCAAGTTGTATTTATTGGGTTCAAACATGCAAAATCACTGGCATGCCCTTTAAGGATTAGTTCACCACTAAAATTAAAATAAAAAACCAAAAAAAAAAGGATAATTTTTGAACGCAATGACTCAAGAATTGACTGACCAGCCATTTAATACAAGGCTAACACTGTAACAACTAAATCTACGGTAAGTTGTTATTGCTTCTTAAAACTTTGTTTGCATCATTAATTCTTTAGTACAATGGGTCTTTATTTTCAATTTGGATTAGTTAATAAATATATTGATGGTTATTTTTCATCAGGAAGTCTGGATATATTTGTGAATATACCTGTAATTTATATGGTCAGTCCAAACATCATCACATCGACACAGGAAGGAGATATTAGTATGCATTGTGATGCACTTCTCTCTCGCTTTTCTTCCCCCTCTCCACTCTTTCCCTCCTTACCTGGCTCTCTCCCAGCACACTCTGCCTGACTTTTGAAGAGTGGGGTNCTCTTTCCCTCCTTACCTGGCTCTCTCCCAGCACACTCTGCCTGACTTTTGAAGAGTGGGGTGGGGGGGCAGCAGGAAGTGAGACAGACAGTCAGAAAGAATGAAACAGACAGTTCAGGCATTTCCCAAACAGTTTTCAGTACACTGCAGCAATTTATATATCTCAAAGGGCTTTTATGAGCAAAAGTACAGAGACGATTGAGAATATCAAGAAGAATGGACTCAACATGTTTGTGCTCCTGCTGTTCTCCTGGGAAGAGGAGAAAAGTAAAGAGAGGAGGAGGGAGATACACTAAGAGCAAATGCAGGAAGTTCTAACAGTGCTTGAAATGCTTGGATCAGGTTTCACAAACTGTCAGCTATAAGAATTAACTCAAGAAGGAGCACACATGTCAAAGATACACTTTTTGACGCAAAGAAATTTAATTATTTAACACAGTTTTATTGACACAGATTGTGTAATGGCAGGGTAACATACACCCTCAATGTCTGTGTGTGTGTGTATGTGTGTGTGAGAGAGAGAGAGAGAGAGAGAGAGAATGCCCTCAGGGTCANTGTGTGTGTGTGTATGTGTGTGTGAGAGAGAGAGAGAGAGAGAGAGAGAATGCCCTCAGGGTCACCTCTATATTCACCATTGAAATCAGTTGTAGCAACATGCAAACACATAGACACACACATACACACACAGTACACTTTTGATACACACATACAGTACAGCCTTAGTACAGTGGACATGCCTGGATTTCCTGGAATGTTTAAAGCCTGGATATACCAACATCTTACCCAAGATTCTGTGACCACTGCTGATCTGAGGTTCCCAGATAGACTATTGAATTCCTGCAGAAGAAAGTCAGTTGCCAACTTAAGAAATTGTTTGCCCAGAAGCCTTAGAAGCATGGTAACTACAAGCTCCTGCATGGTAACAACAGGCTCCATTTGCCTGGAAGATGAATTCAAGGTTATCTGGAAGAGAGACGTGTTGCTGTGTAGAAACTCAGCTGACCAGAAGTTGGCAGGAACTGGAGTCACAGCATGGATGATGAAGAAGTAGCTTGCTATAAACACTGTCTACAAGCAGAGTCTCATCAAAGGGACAGGAATGCGGACCAGACTCCTTTGTCTCACCTTGTATGACACCCATAAAAGCACAGAGAGGTGTAATGTTACCCAGCAGCAAGTGAGTGTGCAGTGGGGGAGGGGAGGGCCAGGAAGGCTGCGTCCATGAGGCAGCAATGAGTAACAATGATGTGACACAAGGTGATGGAAAGTAAAGTCACCCATTCTGTCCACAACAACACTGACATGTCAAAATAGAACCTCAAGATGACTGAGGCAGGACAGCCTAATACTGTCTGGACACAAGTAGGGGCCAGATCAAGATGAACTGGGTCACAAGAGCATGTGACCCAAAACACCTGATGAACTCAGGTGCATCACTGATGATGTGTCCATGGGAATCTTAACATCCATGATGATTCAAGCCACCTTCCAACTCAATATATACTTTGATCCAGCATAAGGAAATTTCATTTCAGCCATAACAAAGTTTACTGTATTTGGCTTAGAGATGGGTGCTGTCCTTCTAAAGACTGGTTTATACTTTCCACATATGCAAGTCTGCAAGGGTCCGCTCGGGTCCACCTACCAGTGGATGTGTATGCGGTTCTGTTTATGCTATGTTTTGGTGTCCGCTTGGAGGACGTGTTCCACACATGCGGGTCTATAGCCAGAGAGCCGCTCAGAAGGGAATTAACTGGGGGAAAACACACATTCCCTGCCTGCTGTGCTTTTACAAATGTAGGTACTCCTGTAGGTACTCCCACTTATTCCTGCACAAACTTTCCTCTTTTCCCACTGTTTGGACTAATTATACAATCATTATAGTGTTATAATCATGTTCTCAAACTGATAGATGATTCTGGCAGGAAAATAATGCCATAAATTATACAAATACAGGCAGCGATGGATCTCCTTACAACCTCTCTTCAAGCACAGTGGTGATGTGTTTTTTTTTTTTTTTTTTTNTTTTTTTTTTTTTTTTTTGAGAGCATGCACAGTTGGATTGATAGAAGCGGACAAGTTCTGGGCACTCACAAATGAATGCAGCTGTCCGCACAGAGGCCATTGCATACACCCTCTGATGCCCTCAAGTCCTCACCCTCAGCAAGCCTGTGCTTGCTGAGGGAGGCATTTATCCACTGCAACTCACACTAATATCTGACATTGGAACAGTTAACATGACATACATGTAGACAAGACTGACTTCCACCATGTCAGAAAGGAGCACACACTGTATTGAAAGACTGAGTTAAGACAATTGACAACATACTTAAGCAAATGTAGACAGCTGTTAGAGTTCTGGTAAAGTCAATTCAAATCATTGGTCAGGGAGCTTAGTAGTAAGCTCCCTGACCAAGTACCTCAGGTGGTCACTCAAAGTGTCAAGCTTTTTCTTTTCCTTTTTCTTGCTGTATCATTAACCACAGGGAATCACTTGAATTGGTGAGACAATGCACATAGAAAGATTAAGAATGCATAGTCAAAAAGGCTTGTAACCATTGTCTAAGTAGGAGATTAGTCTGAGGTAGCTGTAAGACAGTGTGCTCCACTGTAACTTGTTTGTCTGTCTGTTCTTATCGATCCTATCTGTTGTTTCTTATTCTTATCTATCTTTTCTAATCTGTCTAACCAATATTTAAAGGTAATCACCAATGCTTCACCATTCTGATATTGTTTCTCAATGATCAGCACAGCTGGTAGAACTTTTTACAGTCAGAATCAGAATTCTTTTATTTGCCAAGTACAAGTGCACAAGGAATTTAGTGCCTACTAAGCACAGAAAGAAAAAAAAATACATCCTCTGACATTTTAAAGTGGAGCAACAATCCAAATCCATCAACAGTAGGGTGTGCTGTGGTTAGTCTAGATTCAACTCTAAGAAAATTGGTTTGACTAGATGTTAGTTGACATCAATGATCTAAACGCACAGAAGGAAAGGCGTACAAATACTCTCTGTCCCTCCCCCTCCCTTTCTCAGTCTCTCTCTCTCTCTCTCTCTCTCTCTCTCTCTTTCTATCTCTCACTCTCTCTTTCTCTCTCTCTCACACACACACAACTGCTAGTTTTTACACACTAACACTTTAATTTTAAACACACTTAATATTTGTTCAGCACAGACACAAATGCATTTCACCTTTGCTTTAGTTGTTGGCAGAGTTTGAGTGAGACTGGAAAGAGAGAAAGGACTTGTTAGAGGAGTGATGGTGTGCAGAAAACAAATCCAGTTTAGAGTACATTACATGTTTTAAGCTGTCAGAAGGTGTTCCCTGCCTGCAATTTTCATCTTGACATTTGTTTGATGTTTGCATGAGTTTTGCCAATGAATGTAAACTGTAATGCAGAATAGCAGCATATGCACATAATTAGTAGGAGTATTGCATGTTAACAGCAGCTGTTAGGATCTTATGTCAATTTAATATTATATCATTATGGATGTTTGTGATAGCATATAAATTGCTATTACTCTGGCTTCGATACACATAAATGAAAAATCTTATTTTTAATTAAGCCTTATTGAACAGATCTGTTCTTGTGAATCATTGAATAAAGTAAAGGTCTTTCCTGTTCAAAGGATAACAAGGCATTTTATATTTGTGCTCTATTATTTTATCTCTTGGCATGTAGCATCACTGCAAATGTTTTCTCTGGTGAGTACATCTCTGAAGCTTAATAGAATCAGTTGTTTAGGTAGCCAATAAATGCTCCATACAGGCTACATAGAAATGTTTGCACAGACTTCACCCAATGACTTTCCTGTTTAGAGCTATACTGAGCCACTGACTGGCCCTGTCTTTGTGAGGTACGCTACATTAGTCACTCACAACACAACTGGGACATGCAAAATCTGCCACTTTTTTCCACTGTTCACCTGTGTATGCCATTATGTGTCCCATTTTGTCTGTGATTACTGTTCATACAGCCTTGCACAGAACAGTACAAGACAGTAGTCATCACAAAACCTGCACTTAGCCCATGTACAGTTATGTTTAATGCCTATGTTTGTTTGTTTTTTGTTTTTTGTTTGTTTGTTTGTTTCTTTCTTTCTTTTTTCTTTTTTTTTGATAAGATTGCTGGTATTGGGTCACACATCACACCCCCTACCTATGACCCGTCTGCTCCCCCTACATTCTTGGCTATTCTTGACCATTTGAGCCTGTCTGTCTTTCTTTTTTGGCCAAAGTGGTTGGTCACTTGAAGTCCACAACATGCTCCCTGGATGTTGTTCCCTCCCATCTCCTCACAGAAGTTTTTGATACTGTTGGGCCTAGTATTTTGTCTGTAAGTAATGGCTGTCTTCTGGCTGGGTCTGTTCCTGCTAATTTTAAACATGCTTTGGTGCAGCCTACTATCAAAAAGCCAAACCTTGATCCCACAATTCTCTCTAATTTTAGACCAATTTCTAAACTGCCTTTCTTTTCAAAATGCTGAAGAAAGTTGTTTTCCATCAGCTCCAGACCATTTTGGATGAAAATGGTGTTATTGGAGTATTTCAATCTAGTTTTAAAGCAAGTATAGCACTGAATATGCACTGTTAAATGTTTTTAATGATCTTTTATTAATTAAGATGATTTGGCATTTTCAGTGCTTTTGGATCTTAGCATTACATTTGTGGATCATGGCATCCTCATCTCTTAGCTGGAGCAATGTATTGGCATTAAAGGAACTGCTCTTAGATGGTTTAAATCATAGCTAACTGACAGAAGATTCTCTGTTAGGTTGGGTGAGCTTTCATCTTAATCAACTACCCTCAGCTGTGGGGTCCCCCAGGGATCCTTTCTCAGTCCAGTCCTTTTTTCATTGTCTATGTTTTCTTTAGGGTCTGTCATCAAAAAACATGGCATTTCATTCCAGATGACTCAGATTTATCTGCTGCTGAAACATAAAATCACAACCCCGCTGAAGGCCTTATTGGATTGCCTGGATGATATTAAAACCTGGATGGCACTAAATTTTCTTAATCTAAGAAAATTTAATGCAAATTTAGAAAACAGAAATTGTGATGTTTGGGCCCCCTGACCTCCATACCACCCTTAGTGGTGACCTCAGCCTTTGGGTCCCTACAATAAATCTTCTGTAAAAAATCTAGGAGTGATTTTTGACAAACAAATAAATGCAGTTGTCAGAGCCAGCTTTTTCCAGCTTTGGGTCCTTGCAAAGGTCAAACCTTTTCTCTCCTTAATTCAGTGACTTTGAGAAGGTGATTCACACCTTAATTTCGTCCCGTCTTGACTTCTTAGTCTTTACTCGGGTGTCAGTCAGTCTCTACTGCAGCTGATCCAAAATGCTCTACTGCAGCTGATCCAAAATGCTGCTCCTCAGCTCCTAACAGGCATGCAGAAGCGCAACCACATTTCACCTATTTTGGCTTCATTGCATTGGCTCCCAGTTAGTTTTACAATTGACTTCAAGATTTTATTGTTTGTTTTTAAGTCCTTAAATGGGTTATCACCTCCTTACCTCTCTGATCTTTTAACTTTGCACACTCCCATGTGATCACTGAGGTCTGCTGAGCAGATGCTCTAAGGTGTCCCGAGGTCTAGACTAAAGCACAAGGGAGATTGGGCCTTTGCAGTAGCTGCTCCTAAACTGTAGAACATCCTGACCACATCATGACCTCACCAACACTTTTAAAACCTGCTTAAAAACACATTTTTATTCTTTGGCTTTTAGACCAGTCTGAGACTTGATTTTTGCTTTTACTTGTGTTGTTTTTACTTGTTCCTTGCATTATTTATGTTGTTTCATTTATGTATTTATTGTACTATTTTTATTGTTGTCATTCTGGCTTATATTGCTGCTTCTTTTGTTATTCCTCTTCTTCTAGTTGTGCAGCACTTTAATCAACAACCATTGTTTTTAAACCTGCATACATACATAAAATTGACTTGACTTGACATGTTTGAATATATTTTGACTAATTGCTTGATATAATACTGAAAACTGTCAGTGTTATGAAAGTGTGTGTTCTTTGAGATGATACATTGTGTGAATGATGTGGTTTAGTCGTGAATATTCCAGAAATATGTAATTTCATTACAGCAGCAGTTGTTTGTGTCATATCTAACTGGGCATTGTGTGACTGCATAGCAGCTGGATATTTAGGTGCATTTCTTCCTATTTGGGCATATTTAGGTGCATTTCTTCCTATTTGGGCTGAATCCTTTTTATAAGTTTATTGAGGCTCTATCATTCTGTCATGAGGCAAATCTTCACATTTCTCATCTCTCAAATTATAACTCAGTACAAGTACAGTAAAAGTGCAGAATTGTATTTATTAACATGACAATACACTACAGAAAGTTTAAGCTGAGTGTTTTAGTATTTTTCTATTAGGAATACACTTGCATAATCTTGAGCTTTGTGGTAATATCCTTTATAACAATTTAAGGCAATAATTTGGTCCTTTTTGTATATAGACCTGCTTTTTCTGCAATTGCTGACCTTAGCCTGGCTCCTGTAGCATTACTGGAACAACTGCAGTTTGATAAATATATGATTATGTTTTTCTGGGATGAAATAATNTGTAGCATTACTGGAACAACTGCAGTTTGATAAATATATGATTATGTTTTTCTGGGATGAAATAATTAGTTTGCAGACTGCATCTGCGTGGAGGCCTGCTGAAGCCACGCATACATCACCTTCCCCCTTCACAGACACCTAACTGTCCCCCTTCACAGACACAGTACACATTCACATTAACATATGGATGAGCACCCAGGAACTCCTCAAGATCCCCTGCTGTTCTCGTCCCCTTTTTTAGTTGCAAAACTTGCAGACCAGATACTGTAAAGACAACGAAACAGAACTTCTAAATTTCTCTGACCTCCCAAACACCATGGTAACCAGAGGTTATCACCTTAGAGAGACTTGGTAACACTTTGATCTTTAAAGCTCCTCTGCAATAAAAGAAAAGAACATACAGTCACTCTTATCTGCATTTGAGTATCTCACAAGCTCCCTCCCCCAAATGGTCACTTCAATGGCTCCAGATTGTCTACAAGCCAAGGACTTCACAGAGTTAAAGAACTGATCTCACTACACCAAATAAGACTTTTAATTCAGAATCTATTCAGGAAACAAGAAGATGTCTGAATTTATTTAGAGTCATGAAATAAATGAGTTGCCATCTCTCTCTCTCTCTCTCTCTCTCTCTCTCTCTCTCTCTCTGTCGTACCTTAAAACTATGTTCAGATATTGAAATTCATTTTCAATACTACATGCTTTTGTTGTACTTGTATTTGTGTTTATTTAGTTAAAGGATTTAGTTTTATGTGTTACATTTCTCCAACATACTTCTTAAATCACAGAACATCACATTGTTATTTTATGATCCTTTAAGTTCACACAAAATCTATTTTGACAATCTACAACAATCTAAGCTTTTGTTTTATCTTTGTAATGTTTAGAATACTTGCATTGATGCAGAAATAGATTTAGTTAATCAAAGATCATCAAATTTCATAATAGTGTTTTAGATGTTTAGATTTTGTGATAAATTCCTATTAGACAACAAAAGAGATGATTTATTTGTGTAACATGGTTTTATTTGTGCTAGCATGTCATACTGTGAATTTACTACGTGAAATTTCTATGTATCATGCTTTGACAATGGGAAATGAGTGGACTTAGTATAAGTATAGGTTATGTTTCTGTAATATCACAGAAATTAAGCTGCTCCAGGCTGCTGCCTGCCTTCATGACATCATCGGGAAAAGCTCCTATGAGAACAAAGCATGGGCGTGTTCTTCACAACGCGCGAAGGGCTTTTCTCTTTAAAACTCCACGCAGCCCATTGTTTGAGGCTTTTTGTTGTTATCTCTCTTGGCTTTCTTTCCTTTTTCCTTTTGTTGCTGCCCTCTCTACACCGCGTGGCGGCTTCTCTTCTCTTCTTGTCTCCTTTCTTCACCGCGTTGCTAAAACAACGGCTAGCGGTTCTTTATTTTAAAGTAATCTCAAGTAATTTTATTAGCTGTTCTAAGAAGATTTTGCCTGAATCAGCGATAGATGTTATCACGACCTCCACGTGGTTTCATTCAAGCTATTCAGTTCTAGCTACGGTTAGTTCTCTAAGTTAGCTGCTCTGCTACGTGCCATCGGCTCCGCTGACCACGTTGGGTAAACTCCAGCACTGCAATCCGGTTCGACCTGAAGTCCAGCTCCCAGCTCCAGCTGTTCGTCAAGAAGTGTGCTGATCTGGTTCCAAAGGAAGACCCATTTGTTCGGATCCGTGACGACGGCCGCGAGTCCGAACATCCTGAATCCTGAGGACTGCCTGCACCACGCTTCCTTCATACGACGTGACCAAGCTGTTGAGCGCCTGAGTCAAGACTGGCGATCCGACTTTCCCACATCATTGGAGTGACTAAGCCCAACGTAAGATCTTGTCTTTGCTGATGTTAAAGTGATGCAGCCTAACTACGTTATTTTCCCATTTCCATATCTTTCTTACCAACCGTTTTCTATTTTCATAATTGCCGTACTAACTCCGTAAAATAAAGCTAGACTCAGTCAACGTTAGAATAGGTTAGGATTTTATTTTGAAAATCCACCAGTTTTCCGTTGTCAAACCTGGTTTTCATTTCTCACATAATATCTACCTCATTTGTATATTTTTATATTTCTCATCTGTAAATAAATGTTAACCTGTGCAATAGTACTTTGTTTGCCTGTTTCAGTTCGGAGAAGGAATCACTGGATGAGTCAAAAACCATTACTTTTCAGGTTTGAGCCCGAATATTAAGTTAAGATCTGAGACTGAATATTAATTAAATAATCAAAATATTAAGTTTAAACGACTTAATTTTCCACATAACGTGAATGGTGTCCAGTTTAAATAAGATTAATATTTCTTTATTGAAATTATGATCTTAACATTGCAACTTTGCATACCATTGCTTTATCTTAATTAATATTCATATATTACTGTTATGCATAATATATATTTATGCTACACTCCACTTGTTCAGTAAAGTAGGGGAATATCCATAGTATTTGATTTTGCAAGCTCTGACTAAAAAAAAATAAAATAAATAAATATAAGTAACAAATAAAATAAATAAATAAATACAAATGCAACAAATGCAACACAGAAATCCTCTTTTCCTATGCCGACCAGTGCAGACCACTAGAAAATCAACAAGTTGCATCATTTTGTCTATGGGCCAGTCAGCTTTGTTAGAAACTGACTACTTACGCAAGGCATTTTTGCATGCTGATTGTGCATTCTGCTGTAATACAGTGTAAGCATGAACAGATATAGTGGATTTAGAGCAAAACTACAGCCTCTGCAACACAATGCAGTACAAGATAACATACTGGAGGGCTATTCAGAATGATGCTCTGTCACTCCTCCAATCCTGACTGAGACAGACCACAGCTATATCTACAAATGCATCTCTCTCTCTCTCTCTCTCTCTCTCTCTCTCTCTCTCTCTCTCTCGTTCTCTCGGCTGATGTAAGGTATGGAGGAGGCTATTATCTGTCAGGAGCTCATTTTCTAGTTCCCACACTCTGCCACTGTGGCTGATCAGCATCTGATGGGATAGGCAGTGTCAAAGCCCTAATCCTAATGATCTGTCTAGTGAGCATGAGTGAGTGAAGTGGAATTAGGTAAAGATAAACAAATAGCCTGCATTTGTGGGGTACTTAGAGAAGACACACAGAGAAAGGAAGAGCACATTCAAGTGACTGAGAGAATAATGTTACAAAAGGGAGCAAGTGATTAAGCAGTAGGATTGGGATGGTATATTGTAGAACTGGCTGTCACTCCCCCTGCCACCCTGCCAACTCATCTGCCCTCCAAAGCTACACTGATGCTTCCATACACAGATCTGGGGAAGTAAACAAGCTGCCCTTGTTGCTGCAGCACCTCGGTGGTGCAGTGCTGGAATAAAATTATGTATTTTAATTGCTTGTATAAAACTTTTGCCAAAAAATACATTCAGGAGATTATATTCCATATACTCGAGCATAAGCCAAGTTTTTATTACCAAATTTCACAAAGCAAATCGGGGGCTCGGCTTATACATGAGAAATTCAAATTTGATCTCAGAGAACAAAATTTCCAGTGGTGGAAATGCTACCCATTATACTACCCATGGAAAATAGTTTAAATCATACCTTAGAATGAGATAGTTCCTGACAAAACATCTTATCCATCCATCTTATCCAGCACATTTTGCATAGGCCAGTAAACACTGTTGTGATTGGTTAATTATGGTAATCAACTGCTGAAATAAATTCATGTTTACCGGTACTGGTATATGAATTATTTTCAGAAAACTACAGGAATACTATGACAATACTCAGAAAAACAGGTAATTTGCTAAACAAATAAATTGATGGAAAAATCAGGCTTATACACAAGATTGGCTTATACTTGAGTATATACGGTAAATCTGCTTCCTTTTGATGGTACTAAAAAAAAAAAATAGCTGAGATAAGCTGAGCAAAGATAAATGTTAGGATTGAGCTTTGAAGAAAACTGGCAGCAAAGAGATTTCCACTTTTGCTTTTTCAGATTTGTTTTCCTGATCTTGTGGTTTATCTAATTTACTGCACAACTACACTTTGACACCCTTTTTGTGAAGGTCAGAGGTCAAAATGGTAATGTTAATGTATTTACTCTTCTCAAAGCTGATGTCATCACCATTTTCAAACCAATACTTAAAGACTGAATAACATCCACACTCATAAAGAGCTAATAAAAGTAGGCAATTGCTAAATGTGATAAATCCTGCCATCTGTGCTTCACATGAAGTCAAACTGTGTGAGTCCGACTGTGTGAACGTAATAATGGTGGTGTTGCTAGAGAGTTCAGCATAAATCAGCTGACAAGTTCAGCTCTGCGTTCAGCCTGCTAAACCTGCTTTAAACACACCCACCCCATACCTCTCCTCTCCAGTTCTGGAATGAAAAATTCATTATGTTGCATGTTATTCACATGATTTTTCAGAGGCTAAGAGGTTTTCGCTGTTTAATTTTAGACAGTGTTAACCATTTCTGAGAGACACTCTAAGGGACACTGTGGTGTGCATTTAAACGGGATAAGTGCCACTGATGTTCTTATGGATGCACGCACAGGACCATGATAAATAATCGGCAAGGCAAATTTGTTTGTATAGCACCACTCAAACACAAAGGCAATTCAAAGTGTTTTACAGGCAGAATGCATTAAAACAACATTTAAAGGACAATAAGAATTAAAAAAAAAAGTTAAAGCAACATTTTAAAACAATGAAAAGGAAATAAAATAACATATAAATAAAATAGATTAAGAGAAAATAAGATGAGATCAGGAGTGGAAAGTAACAAATTGTAACTGTAACTCTCATAACTGTAGCAGAGTAGTTTTTTTTTTCTGTACTTGTACTGTTTTGAGTAACATAGAAAAAGTAGTTTTTAATTTTACTTAAGCAATTTTAATTACAAGTATTTTACGTTGGTACATTTTAATTGACATTCTTTACAGAGTTAAAAAAAAAACAAACAAAAACAACGTCAGACTTAAAAAAGCTCAGAGGAACTGCTGTGGCTGCAATAAAATAAAGCTGTAGACACTATGCTAAAGATGGAGAGAACAAGCTCAGATGACCAGAAAACTGAGGAATTAGAAGAAAGCAATCCCTGGCCACATTTAAGTGACCAATTTTATTTTATAAAGAAAAAAGCACACAGCTACAGAATGCAGTGCAAACTTTGCTTGCTGAAAAACGTAGAGTTAGCGGCTTATCAGAACTCAGCATCAAACCTGCATTCAGCAGTAAGATAGCTAACTTTATCCTGTTAATTATTCATACTATAGTCATTAGCTTTGCCGACATCTTTGTCCAAAATAATGCCCTTTCACTTGTTTCTGGATTGCAGTTACTAGCTACTGAAAAATACACGTTAATGTTGATTCAGGGTAGCTCCTGAGTTAATTGACCTTATGACCTTAACATGTGTAACCCTAACCCTTGGGCAGTTTCAGTGTGGAATTTTTATTAAATGTTTGTCTCATTAGCCAAGTATTATAATGCTTAAACTGACTGAAGTTCTTTTTTTCCTCCCAAATAAAGAGTAATATCAGTTAATACTAGAATGCTCAATGGGATAACATGTTTTAAAATAAAAGTAAAGCCGTGTTAAGTCTTTACTCGGAGAGCATTGCAGCAAAATTGTTTAAAATTTTTACAGTTTTTGGTATCAATGTAATTCAGTACTTTTTACTCAGAGTACATTTGAAACAAAATAATTTTTTCTTTTAAGTACATTTTTACACAGGTACTTGAATAAAATTTCATCAAAGTAACAGCACTTTTAATTGAGTAAAATATTTTTTACTCTTTCCACCCCTGGATAAGATTAAATGAAATAAAATCAAATAGAATAATCTTTGTAAGTGCAGTTAAAGTGCAGAATTAAGTGGCCCCAGATTGAATTAGTGCAGATATGTCACAGAGTGCAGATATTTAATTTGGCTTAATAAAAAACAATGCTAAAGAGAAAAAAAAAAAAAAAGCCAGAATTTAAAAATTTTTGCAGTTGGAGCAGACCTGAGAACTTTTGAAAGTTTGTTCCAGAGTTGTGGAGCAGAGAAACTAAAGGCTACTGTACTTCACTATGCTTTGTTCTGACTTTGGGAACAGAAGGCAGACCAGAACCCTCTAGACCTCAGAGGTCTAGAGGGTTCCTGGAACAGAATCATATCAGAGACATACAGTAGTTTGGCCCCCAGTCATGCAGTGCTTTATAAACTAGTAAGGTTATTTTAAAATCAATCCTGTGACACACAGGCAGCCAGTACAGTGATTTGAGGACTGAGAAAAAAGAGGACTGTAAAGACACCATTGCAGTAGTTCAGCCTGCTAAGGATAAATTCATGAAAAAGTTTTTCCTAGGACTTGCTTAGACATAAATCCTCTAATTTTGGCTATATTTTTAAGATGATAGTATGCTGATTTTGTAATTATCTTGATGTGGCTGTTAAAGTTTAGGTTTAAAGTCTGTATCCATAATTACACCAAGATTTCTGACTTGGTTTTTATTTTTTGTCTTCAGCAAAAGCAATTTGAGGTGAGCAATGACATTTAGTCTTTGGTTTTTAGCAGAAAATACAATTATTATAATTATTTCTTTGTTTAACTGAAGAAAATTTTGGCACAGCCAGTCATTGATGTGTTCAGTGTACTTGTTTGGCGATTCAGTGGAACTGTAGTCACTCAGTGAGATGGCTATGTAAATTTGAATATCGTCCACATAGTTATTGTAAGAGACTTTGTTCTGCAAAATGTGAGCCAGTGGGAGCATGTCGAGATTGAATAGAAGAGGCTCGAGAATCGAGCCTTGAGGAACTCCAATTAATTTTTGTTCACTCAAATTTGTAGTTACCAGCTAACACAAAGTAACCTCTATCTTGTACGTAGAATATGAACCAATAAAGAACTGTTTTATCTGTATTAAACAAATGTCATTTAAAACCTTAACAAGAGCTATCTTGGTGCTGTAGTATGGGTCAAAATTCAGACTGAAACTTATGAAAACAATTGTTTGGGGTCAACAAAGTGCTGAGTTGTTGGAAAACAGTTTTTCAGTGACTTTGCTTAAAAACGTTAGGTTTGAAATGGGCCTATAATTGTTAATAACTGAGGCATCCAGATTGCTCATTTTTAAAAGAGGCTTTACGGCTGCAGTTTTCAAGGCCTTTGGTAAATAGCCTGACAGAAGAGAAGTGTTGACGATCTGCAGTATCTCTGATGCCATGCAGTTAAAACACATTCTTTGAAAAGCTAGTCAGCACAGTATAAAGGCAGCAGGTAGAAGAGTTAAAATGTTGCACAATTTCCTCCAGAGTTTTCTAGTTAATAGGATCAAAATGTGTCATTTTACCTAGGCTGTGTTATGTGGATACAAGAGTGGCTCAGGCTTTTTGTATGATATGGAGGTGCTGACAGCTTACCTGATCTTTTGAATTTTGTTGGTGAAGAACTCATTACAGAGGAGTTGAGGAGCTACTGACTCAGAAATATTTGCCAGCCTGTCAATAGCAGTGAATAAGACACGTGCATTATTTTTGTTTTTGTTAATGATATCGGAGGAAAATAGATTATCTTGCACTTTTTAGTTATAGATTGTAGATGTGATCTCTCTTTATAAATGTCATAATGGGCTTCAAGTTTTGTTTTTCGCCACCTCTGCTCAGCTTTTTGACATTCAAGATTTTTGACATTTCGCCACCTCTGCTCAGCTTTTTGACATTCTCGTTTTTGTAGTTTTACTTTTGTGGTATTTCATCTGTAATTTCATTATATGTTACGTATAATGACAATAAAGCTATTCTATTCTATTCTATCATGGTGCTTTAATCTTCCCAGATATTGTTCCAGCCCTTACAGGAGCAATGGCATCAATAACATTTGTGATTTTGGAATTGAAATTATCTACAAGATTGTTGACAGAGGCTGAGGTGAGGTCAGTTTGAAGTCTTTAGACTACATTCTTTACTCTTTAGGTTTCAGTGGGTCAGCCACAGAGGCCATTGTGAGGTGTCTGTGTTTGCTCTTATAGCTTAGCCACAGGACACTATCTTTGCCATTCACAGCTAGAATTTAATCTGTCTGTATCACTCTCTCTTCTCTCTGTTGGTTGCCCATTTAATCCCTCTCAAGCTTTCTTTCAGACTATCTTTTTTTCTCTCTCTCCCTTTGTCCTGCTTTTTCCCATTGAAAGCTTTTTTCGTCCTCTGTCTGACGGTCTCTTTTTTCTTTTCCTGCATACTCTATTCTCAGTCTGGATTGGCCCCTCGATCCCTCTTCTCAGCCTTCATCACTCTGTTCATTCCACAACACAGCACCACTGATAGATTAATGTGTAGGTGTGAATAGGGTGTACAGGTCCAGGAGTGTTACTGTGAATCTATTACTAAGAGGCTTGCCAATCAGAAAGGAATCAAACATGTTTCAGAAAGTATGTCTGCATTCATTACAATTGCAACTCCATCAAAGTTTTTTTCAAGTGCATATGAGAGCTTTACGAGTAAAAATTTGAATAAAGATACTTCTGTCACTCAGTCACTCACGCCTGACACAAGATCAGGCTTTTTACACTTGGTATAGATGCATAATCAATTTAGAATCTGTGACATCAGCAGAATGTTGAATAGAAAGCAGATGTTAGATTTTAGATGCTGAATATAAAAGTGTAAAACTTTGGCATATTAATAATAAGTTAGTTAAAGTTTGTTATATTAATAAGTTAGCGTGTTTTATGTTCAGGATTAGTCCCATATTACATATCTACAGAATGATTTTTATCAATAATTTTCCAACAATTTAAATAACTTTATTCTGCATTTTGAAGATTTTGATATTTGGACTGCCATTGTGTTTCATTGTTACCCTATATTTACCTGTGATCACTGACTGGCCAGGATATGGAATAATAAATGCATACAATCCACATACATGGAACTCGGGGTCAAACATTTAAAATACTATTTATTTGTAGACCTGCAGGTTAAGAATTCATATACTTATTTAAATGTTTAATAATTTATCTCATGACTCTTGTTACTACTGCATTTGCATTTGTGTTAAGCAAAGTTAAAGGTAAACTTTATTGTACGTTTTTCAGTGCTGCTAAATGCTTTCTTGACAATAACATTTCTTCCCTTGTCAGTCATAAGAGATAGAATGTACTCCTACACTGAAGTGTTTGTATGTTCATGCCCATTAATAGACATACACTAATTATCTGAGAGACTACAGCATGACTCTTGTAAAGCAGCATCATCTGGCAACTGTCATAAAAGCTGCTTGTTAAAAAAAAAACAAAAAACGAGCCAAACTCTGTTTTGGACCACATTCATCTCCCCCTCAACATTCTCATTTCAGTCCAGGTTGTATTATAATCATCAGTACACAAGATGGGTGGAAGGTAGGAAACAGATGGTCTGGTTTGTTCTTCACAGCTTTCTTTGTTGTTATCCACTTAGATGTTGTCTGAGTTTGTAATTCTCCTGGCTGAAGGCAAAATTGCTCATCTACATTAGCCTCAAAATATTATCTACTGTATATATAATAACAAAAAATGTGTTTGTCCTAGATGATTGATTGTGTCCTTTGATCACATAACTTCACAAAAATAAACTGCTGAATGACATTCGCAAATTAAACATAGGCAGATTAAAGAAAAGCTAGGAAGACAGAAAATGTAGAGGAGTGGAGGATAGAAAGAAAAAACTGAATATATACAGTACAGTGACTAGTAATTGCAGAAAGAGATGGAAGGGAGTGAGAGAGGAGGAGATGGATATAATGGAGGAGAATGGAGGCAAAGAAAAGGCTGCAGACCTATTGATCCCTGTGTCCCATTGCATGGAGGCATGCCATGAATACTTAATCCAGTGAGTGTGTTGTTACCCTGAGAATGCTGGGTAATTGCTGAAGGAGACAGTTGAATAGTTAGCTGTTGATAATGTGTTTCTAAAAGGTCCACTGGCTGTACAGATTGTCCCAGTCACTGTTAGAACTTATCCTGTAATGGTGTGGAGTGGATTCTCACTGACTGTTGAATACTCATGTCCTTGAAATGTGTCTCTGCTATTACTTGTCTAATAGGTTGCCTTATCAAAAACCATATTGGTAATTTTGCGTGTTTGAGGCCCAAAAATACAACCTGTGTACATGTTACATTACTGCCAACAATACTACTGGAGGTGGTAAATATTAGAATTGTTTTTCCTACCTTTCAGACTCATTGGTTTCAGTCCAGTACCCTATAAAAACCAACTTGTAGAGACTTGAAACATGTGTAAGATAAGTAATCCATCACAATGAACAAATCGTTTATTACATTTTTTTTTGTTGAATTACTGAATTTAACCAATCCAACACAGAGCTACATGGAAGAAAATATATGTCTACAGCAGGGAATATAGTTCCAGGAGAAGATGGCTTTTACCGAGAAATTAAAATGAGCATACCTTCTACAATCGCATACGCATTACAAGACAAAACATTGTATATTAAGGTGGGTGTATCACCTGAACAATTGATTTCAAAAGATTAGGAGATTTTGCAAAATAACACAGAAATTAAAATATAGTTTTATGTTTTGGAAAATGGTTGTCAACAACATAACGTGTATGCGAGTAGTATTTATTAAGCTCAAGCATGCAAAATCACAAGTATGGTCCTTTAAGTTCTTATGTCTGATGTGTTAAAGGCCAAATTACACTTTTCTCATCTATTTAGCCAGCCAACCTTGGGCATCGTTGGGATGCCCATGTCGGGTAGAACAGGATGAACCATAAACCATACAATGAGTCAGAAGTGGTTGATAACTGGATGTTTAGTCTCAGCGGCAGCACTTTTAGAATTCCTTTTTTTTTATATTGCAGGGAATCCTTTAATTCAAAGTTAATATTAAAAATAAATGCTGCTCACTGACACAAAGCACAAAACACATAACCTTTGTTTATGTATTTATTTTACAGGGACTGTACACATGCATCTACAATAACATTATAAAATCATCACTGTGCAGGTGTTAGCAAAACAGCACATTTTTTTTTGCTATTGTCCCAAAACAACAAAAACTGACAAACAGATAAATACATTACATATAATATATAACAATTAAAACAATGGAACTCACAAATCTTTCCTGAGACATCACCAAGAAAATGAAAAAGTTTCTACACTGACACGTGCTTTCACATTCAGGACAGTAGCACGATGAACACAAAAATACAACAGACATTGGACTGCATCACAGTACTTGTAAAGTATTCTGTAATTATAAGAAACATGCAGTACTTTGCAGTGGTAGCTATTTTTGTTTGTTTGTTTTTTGTTCCTCAAACATAAAACCACATATGTTGCTCCGTGAAGGAAAGAAAAGACGAGCCCATCTTTTCGCTGAATATTTCTGTTCCTTTTTCCCTGAAAGAAAATTAGAAAATGGAGAAAACAAATCTTTTACAACATATAATTCTTTCATCCCTCTTCTACCCTCCTTGCTATTTTTTTTTTTTCCCTCTCTGTGTATCTGTCTTTTGTGGATGATAGAAAAGAGAAATGAGCTTAGAGAGGGCCTCCACAGAGAGTAATAGGACATTTCTGACACCACTGGCTTGGAGGGCAGCTGTAACAGTGGCTGTGCCCAAGCCACATGACTAATCCAAGATTTACAGGATGAAGAACTGCCTGGTGTGCAGACTGCTTGGCCTGTCTGTGTTTTTACTGACTGGTTGCATTTCTGCCTGATTTGCAGGCTTGTGCTAACTTTGTGAGAGACTAAATTTCACAGCAAAAGAGTTGCAGGTGTTCAGTCTGTACCCTCTTTTGTGACTAATCAGATCTTTATTGGGTGGGGGCTGAATGGTTGTTGGGCTGTTTTGCAATGTTGTGGTGGCTAGTTTGTTGAATAAGCAGATTGTATGAGCTGTAACTATTTTTCCTATCCTTCAATCCTATGGGGCAGGGCCTAAATGGATCAAGGACTTGCTTATAATGGATCTTCACTTAGCAAGTTGTTGAGTGGCTAAATTTATCATGTTGATTCCTGACAAACAAACAAACAAACAAACCTACAGTATGCTGTACATTACAAAGGAAATAATCAACCATCGTTCAATGATCAAACACTCATCTGCTGAAGGCTAGGCTGACAGAGAATGACAGTTATATTTGTTCAGAATGTAGCTGGATTTTTAAATCTAAATTTGTTTTATGTTTTCTGGATTTACTTGGGTTGTCAGTGTCTCCTGGTGTGTTTTATCTATTTGCTGGTGTTTCCTCAGTGTGCAGTTAGTTGAATTCTCCTGGCTACCATAGCTTATGTAATGTAAGGCAGCCAATTAGGTTATTTGACTGACTTGCTGGTAAGGAAAGGCATGAGTAGAGCGGAGACATAGCATATAATGGTTACCCATGTAGCTCATTGTATGTGTTGTACAGCTCAGGAAAGAATAATCCAATTTAACAATAGTCTGGGGGAAAAAACTGCAGAGGACCACAGAAAAACAAGGATGAGACTACAGAGTAAAGGAGAATTGAAAGAGAAGAAGTGATGAAAAGGAGAGAACCACAGCAAAGTGGACAGCAAAGATGAATTCTGAGAATAAAGTACCAAAAAAGAAGAGGCATCACCAGCCCTTTTTCATACCTAGCCATCAAACAAACCCTGCCAGCTCCATGCATTGCACCACCTTATCAGCCTCTAAGAGAGATGAAAATGGTCTATCTCATGACAGTTTGTGAATACAGCCTGACAAAATCTCTACATGGCAAACTATTAAAGCTGAAACATGGTGTCCAGCTTGGAAAAGGGAGAGATCCTGAATGCCCGAATGTAAGTAAATAATAGTGTTTTCTGTTTGGCACCATTTCTCTAGTGAGGAATTAAGATTTCACATTGCAGGACCAGCTCTCACCTGCTTTCAACTGTCAACCCACACTTCCTTTTCTCAGAGAGAGAGAGAGAGAGAGAGAGAGAGAGAAGAAAGAAAAGATAAAGACACCCATCCTCTGACCACCTCATTAAAACAGTAATTTTGAATGCATATTCTCCACATGATTTAGCTTGTGTGAATTATTTTAGCACAGGAGCATCCTCGCTTGGTCCTCAATGGCCTCCTGTTTTATTAAAACCTTTGTGAATTCCTTTGTAGAGGACAAGGCAGAGTAAAATGAGAAAAGAAAGCTGGGGTAAGCATGAAAGCAGAAAGGATAAAAGTGTGTTCACAAGGGGGAAAAAAAGTATATACAACAAAAGATACAAAGAAAATGGGTTTGACTAGCTGAGTCTAGGTTTAACTGAAACTCTTAACAAGATGCAACATTTTTAGAGTGAGTACAAGGGTTCTCCACTGTGTCATGTGTTATTGTTTCTACTTTCTACCACAAAAGTCTGTTGAAGTGTAGAAAAATAGAAACGCTTATTGTAGAGTGGGCATATTGCTGCAAGGTATTTTCAAGATGAAGCAATCAAATTTTTTAGAGAGAAAGGATTTCGTTCATTTTGGAATCAACTGTACCGTCATCACTGATTAGACCAAACAGGGAATTTATTGAACCAGCTGGAAATGTTTTGCCTGTCTTTTCCCTCTGAACACAGACTACAAATAACCTTCAGGACGATAACAATATCAGTATCTTATCACTCTGTATTCACATTTGCCACGTTACCTAAGAGAAAACACTTTCTTTAGAATACAAGATATATTTCATGCTGAACCAGTGCTATTCAGATGGCAGATATGGTGCATTTTCTCACTAGTGATGACTGAGTCATCAATATCAGATACAATTCAGGGCTCTTATCCTTCTAAAATAGCCAGTAATAGATTTCATCTGTCTCATGACTTTAAACTGCCAAGATTAGAGTCACTGTTACCTTTAGCATTCCAAAAATACAGAGAACTTAGTTGGGCAGTTTAATGATAGGCCATCATTCGGTTTTGTCATTGTAGATATGACAGGTAAGTAATGTACTTGGAGAGAGGTTGAGAGTCATTTGATCTTAACAGCAGAGATACTGTAGAACAGACAAAGGATTCTAATTTACAAGGCAACTCTTCATAAGTTATTGGTGTTGTAAATGGTTCACATCTGTCTGCACATGGTTATCCTGTATTTCAGATATATAGTATGATGTGGGAGTGTTTTGAAATTTTGGCCTTAAATCCTTCCCAATCCAATGCTTTTCCCAAACAATGTTGTGCAAGTGAATAATTCATGTTTCACAGGTCTACATACATTGAACTCATGAATTAAGTCAAAGCACAGGCAACATGATGGAGCAGAGGTTAGCACTGATGTTGCTTTTCTGCACAGTTTTAGGAATTTTCATTGTCGCTGAAATACTTTTAGTTGCTGCTGCTGCTTGTTTCATAATGTCCAGTCAGGTAAACAGTGCCTGTCCTGCCTGTGACATCATGGCTCCTTCACTCCAGACCAGCAATTTTTTGGGTTCAAAAAAAGGTGGCACATGAACATGAACCTTCTTTTTCTGGCTGAGCACTAGCGTTTTTTTTTTTTTTTTTTTTGTTTTGTTTTTTTGGTGGCTCCAGCACAGGCCCCTATCGAAAAAGGGTAACAGTGTGGAGTTTGACCGTTCTCCCCCCACCTCTGATTGTTTATTTGCCCCCACTATACGTATCATAAGTAAATGCCCTTGCCCTTGACCAAGGCACTAATGCGGATTTTATCCCCGGGTGCCACACTGTGGCTGCCCACTGCTGCTAGTGGGTGGGATGGGTCATCAATAAAGTGTAAACTTGAACTTAGCTTTGAACCTTGCAAATGCAAAGCTCTTATTTCATTTATGTCAATATGTCATAGTCAGTTACTATTTCAAAATCTGATTGTTTTGTTAGAATATTCTGTAGTACAGTAACTAGACCACAAGTTGATTTGTGTGTTAATTTTGGCACAGTACCTGGAAATATATTAGGCTGAGTTATGGCAAAAATAAGAAAAAATAGGAGCGTTAAACAAAACAAAGGACCACTACCATAACTTTTTGTTTCTTTGTTTTTTGTTTTGTTTTGTTTTGTTTTGGTTTTTTGTTTTATTTTGTTTTACCACCAGTTTGTAGTGTGGTTGTCTGTATAAGTGACCAATTAAGCACATGTTCTAATGCTTTCTAAGAATGTATGCACTATCAGCTACTAGTATAGCTAATGTTACTGCATTCCTGAAATAATCAGGATAAGATCATTTCCCAATTTATGTTCAGTTATCATAGTAAATCATAAGACAAATTATTTTATTCCCATATCCCAAGCTTAGTAAAAATATGAAAACACTACTCGGTCATGCTACAGTGTAGTTTCATTTTACATTTCCCAGCATTTTTTTTTTTTTTTTTAACAAGCAAAATGAATCTTTACTTGCAAAAGTAGCCACTGCATTTGCACACATTTTAATGTGAACACCAGTCATAACTTTTCTTCTAAGCTCTTTCAACACACAGCATTGAGTATCACAATATATGATAAACGACTGCGGTTTCATAAGCAAATCATCCTGGTAGATTTTACAACTGCAGTCTATCTCTCTCACCACACAAGAGCTATAGTTGTAGTTGTTAAATGTTAGTAAAATAATTATTTTATTGTTACCTATTAAAATGACATGGTTTATAAATTTTACAAGCAAGTCCATCAACTGACAGAATGAACAGAATCACAGCACAGAATGTCAGGGGAAAAAAAAGCAAAAAACAAAAAAAAAACACCTAAATTGTTTTCCGAACCATTTAAAATAAATTCAAAATTAATGGTTTTCTTGAATACAGTGAAAATATTGACAGGTTTGCTGTTCCATGAGATTAAAGCTCATACATGTGCAATCTCATGAAATACCATACATTACTCTTACTTGTCAGTTCATACATACAGTTATGTATTTCATAACTATATCTGCTTATCTCCATTGCCATAGTAAATCATAGGTCCTTCTTTATTAAACCAAATGTCAGGTCAGCCTGCAATGCATGATCATTCCTTTTATTCCAGGAAATGAACAGAGAGAAAATGATCACTTTTCCCAATGCAAATTTGCTTTGGATTCTTACAACATATGCACTGCACATCAAATGCTCAGCACACAGCCAGACACCTGCCACCCACACACACATACACAAAGTAACCTCTGTGTATGTGCATGACAGTGTATACACGTATGTGTGTGTGTGTGTGTGTGTGTGTGTGTGTGTGTGTGTGCGTGCAGGAAAAACTGTAGTGTGCTTCTCTGTGAACAATATTTATTTTGACAAATGGTCCTAAATCAAGTATGTTGATGTCATGTTTTGAGAAAGGAAAACATGCAAACACGCTCTGTGCTGCAATGTTTCTCTCAACAATGAATCACCTGTCTGCACTGATTTTGGTGTCGACTGAGCCGCGCACACGCATGTGTGTGTTCGTATTAGAAATCCTATGTCCGTGCACACCCTACCACACCCTCTGCTTGTCTCCATATTAATTAACCTTTATGGACTGTCTTCACACTCTTCGTTCTGTCTTTACACACACACACACACACACACACACACACACACACACACACACACACACACACACACACAGAGATGTTAGTGTTTCTTGAATATCTCTGACATTTACCACACTGATAGAGCGGTACGTTCAAGTGGTGAAGGCCCTGAATGCAAATGTGTGTGCGTGCATACTGTACTGCATACTTGAAGGAATGGATTCTTACTTAGTTTCATTAAAGGTAGCATGGAGAAAAGTAGCATTGCTTTTCCTTTTCTTTTCCTAGTGTGTATATGTTTGCATATGTTTGTACAGATCACAGGTTATTAATTGAGACCTGGTCATTATTTGACTGATGGCTTTTATTTGAGAATTTACCGTATATTAAATAGTGTTCGGGCGTGTGTTGCATAATGCTGTTAATTGCTCCCTGCAGACACAAATGCACTAAATGCATAGACCTATAATGGGAGAGTAGGAAAACACCCACAAACACCACAAACACAGCTACATCCATACAGTCTGCATGTCTTAAATAGAGAGTGGACTAATAATTAAAGAAATGTAAAGAATATATTTGATAGAAAATTATTTCAGGTGGGAAGAGTAGGAGGATTGTGTCAGTGTTTTTGAAAGACAGAGTGATACAGAGTGAAGAAGGATTGACAGAGAGACAAAAGCGGTAGAGTGAGAGGGCAGTGGGGACATGACTAAATGAGCGGAGAGATGAGAATAAATAAAGATGTACAAAAGTTAAAAAGTTTGATAGAGAAGTAAAATAATAGATGAGATGGTTCACCAGGAAAACAGCATCAGTTTCATACACTGTAGAGCCTGGATGTTATCCCTGAACTGAATTATAGCAGCAACACATACGAGTACAAATTGGGGCCTTTCTGTGCTTCATAAAGGCCTAATGGCCAGTCGTGTCTGTAGTATTTAATATTTTTATAAAGTGAAGAGAACGGTATTAATTTCTTTTAACATTCATCTGTACATTGACGTGTGTATATTTTATATGGTGTATTTTTATCGTCCGTTTTTGCATTTCTTTGACTTTGATTCATGTGTCTCTGTTTCTGGTTAGCAAACATGTGTACAACATATTTAGCTAGCAGTTAATATGCTCAGTTGCACTGAGCATATTAAGATTCTTTTCAACATATTCACAGCTGATGCAACAGGCGCCTGAATCCAGCAGCTGGCATCACAGAGCTTAGTATTATCCTTCTATGTCCTTAGTGGCCCTCTGTACAGCTCACGATGTCAGAAAGCCAGCAGACTGGAGATGGAGGACTCTTCTCTGTCAGTCTCAGTCTATACAATTGTCAGCTGGCAGACACTAAACAACCAGTGCCCACAATCCTTGTCTCTTGCTTCCAGATACAGTGTATACTTGGCAACTTCCTCCATATTGCTCTCCGTTGTCCTCGGGGATATGATTCCAGACTTACTCTGATCTCAGCTTCCGTCTCTTCAAACCATCTTACACACTCTTAATAAGCCCTTCCTGTACCCTCACTAAGCCAATCATTGGTTTATAAGACAGAATAGGTATAACAACCACTTCCTGCCAACTGAGAGAGGCACAGCAAATCATGTGTTGCTGCACAAACCAATGCAGGGCATGATATCCAGGGCAGATGAAAGATGTTGTTTATCCACATCGCTCTCTTTTTTTAATGACAGTAGCCTCTCCTGTAGGATAATTTCACCTTAAAAAAAAAAAAAATCTTATAGTCACTTTAATTAAAATCTCTGCAATTCCTGTGTTTTACAAAAATGTCTGATGCTGACTTGAAACATTTTAATAAAGAGGATTCCACATTGCATCTGTGTGATACACATTTCCACCAACTGTTCCAATGCACTTATGAGACAGAAGGCTTCCCATCTTTAAAAAGGACTCAATCTTAAAAGGATTAACATAAGTATTTTTTAAATAAAAAAACACAATGACTATAGATGGAAAAAGTTAAACTGAAAAGGATGCTCTGTTGGATACAAATTCAAAGTCCTAATACTTTGAACATCATGTAATGCCTCTGGGATTTTTGGATCACAGTGTGGTCCTTGTAAAATAGTTTGGCTGGTTTATCATCATTATCATGTCTGTAGGCTCTTTTTTTTTTTTTTTTTTTTAAAGTTATTACTTTCAAATAGCAAATAGCAGATAATCATCCTATCTCAAAATCCCTAATGTTTCAAAACTACAAATATTCTTGCAGGTTGTAGGACTGAGTGATCCTACAAACTGGTAGTTACTTTTGACCTCAACCCCCTCCTCTCTCAGCGTCTGCGTTAGCCCACCTTCTTTTTGCTTCACCCCAGGGAGGGGATGCTGGTGGCTTTGTGAGAGGGAAAGACATCAAAGGAGCATGAGCGAAAGAGACAGAAAACTCAGCCAACAAATCATATCCTGGTATTAATTGGCTAACTATAACCTTGTTTCTATCAACCAGTCATAATCTGCCCCCCCCTTGGCTCGCCTGCTGTTGATTGGCTAGATGTGCTCTCAGTGCCCCGAGTGCTTCACGGTTTGATTATCTCTTTTTATCTTTGTCTGTCCTGCATCAATTTTTCCTAAACTCCTTCTTTTTTAACCTCTTTTAAGCAATTTAATGATCTCTCTCTCTCTCTCTCTCTCTCTCTCTCTCCCTCCCTCTCTCCCCCCCTACTCTCCTCCCTTTCTCTTTCTGTGAATTAGGCAGCCGATAAGGCGTGACAATAGGCCAGGGGGAATTGTGGGTATTGGAGTTTATTAGGGGTCCCAGTCTGAGAGACAGAGCAAATTACGTAGCAAGACACTTGAGACCACTGTATTATTACACTGCTAATATTTGGGGGATTTTTGATTGGCAGCTTCTTAACTCTAGTAGTTTGTGCATATTTGTGTTTGGTGTGTGTGTGTGTGTGTGTGTGTGTGTGTGTGTGAAGAAAAGAGGGAGAAAGAAAGAACAAGACAGAAAGAGGGAAAGTATTGCCTTAATTATCAAATTGTATTAGCGCTAATATGCTAATATTCACTTAAATATTTCATTTTCTTGATGTGTATATACTGTATAATCGCTGTAATTGATGACAATAAATGTCATTCATTCCACACAGAAGCAAGAGAAAAATGACTATTATGGAAATTGACCTTTTTGAATTGGGGATGATTGGAGCTTAGTTCAAAAAAATATTTGAAATTAGCTTTTTTTTTTTTAATTAGCTGTTCTGTTCTTTAAGAGGTTTATAATGATGAAACAGAAATTAATCATGTAATAGCAGCAACAAAAATAGAGAGAGAGAGAGAGAGAGAGAGAGATTCATAGGGAATTTTTAAGAGNGGGGGAGGGGGGGCTTGACAGACAGGCAGTAGTTCTCTTTAGTGTCCTCTATGACCTCGTCTTTTGCTTCCTATATTTGCTTACCCATCAGCAGTCTGCAGATTGTCTAAGCCCATCGATATGTTCCACAATTATTCTCGACAGTGCTCTCACCTTTCCACTCCTCTTCTTCAATCACCATCTCTCCTTTCACCTTTTTCTCAGTCCCTTCTTTATTATGTTTGATAAACCTTTTAACCCTAATACAGTACCACCAACTTTTGTCCTCCTGGGTTGCTGGCTGGCTTGATTGGCCATTCTAATACCTGCTTTCCTCCACTTCATTTTCACTCAGCTTCTTTTCTTCATGGTTTCACACTGATATTTTCACATGTAAATGCTCAGTGCATACATACTGTATATTCCTTAGATAGATGTAAAGATTCACTACTGATAATACAATACATTTTTTTGTGTGAGAGGACAGAAACACTCCAAGAACCTGCAGAAGCCAAAATTTGATATGTAAACACTCTCATATGCCATGTCCATGAGTAAAGAAAGAGGAGAGAAAATCATTTTTTATCAATGTTCACACTTTCTTCACCGTTGCTGTAGAAGCTCCTTTCTCAAAAATGCAAGGTGTGAAAGAATACAATACTTCTTAGTATTTGAAACAAGTTGTTAATTGCAGGATTGCTTTAATTCCTTTTTTTAACATCACAGATGACATGAAGAAGACAGACATGGTGTAGCCATCTTTAGCTTTCTCTTTTTTTCTGTCAACCTAAATTTTCATTTCACATCAGTGCAGTATGGGATATTTTTATTGATCTGATGACTCTGGATGGAACAAATCGTTGATATTTCACACAAAACTTACATCTTAACCATCTACTATCTTTAGAGAGGAAGAAATATTTTCCAGTTTCTTCCTGGGCATGGAGGATACAGCAGGAGCACAGTTAAAAGAGACTTTAACAGTTGCTGTCTTCTTTCTCACCAGGGAACAGGAATACAGCACAACAGGACGAATAAAAAACAGTCAGATTCTTTCACTTCCTGGGTTGCTGGCTGGCTTGATTGGCTGAAGTAATTGCTCTCCAAGGTCTTCGAAAGACGAATCAATCTCTTCAGTCTTCTCACACACAACCAACACACACTCATGCAAATATGCACACATATGAACAGATGTGTGCAAGCACACAGGCTCACAAAGTATAATGCTCTCAAGTCAATCAGCTAAAAGGAAAAGCATTTACTGATAATAAAGCTGAGGAGTAATCCATTTTTTTTTTTTTTTAATGTTCAGCATACCTCACACAAAAAGAACCTGCTGTTCTTTTCACCACTCCTCTCATTCTTTATTTGTTTCATTCAGGATAAAAATGCACTTCAAATTTCATATTGTAAAAGTTCAGTGTACAAAAATAGAACATTTAAAGAGAGAATTTGTAGGATATTGGCCAGGAACCAAACAAGCATAGATAAAGAGATATCTTGATTCTCTATATGCTGAAAAATCAACAGGAGTGCAGACAGGCTAGCAGGCAGATATAACTACATGGAGGCATAATGATGGCATTAGAATGCACAATAAAGAACAAGGTCTGAAAAAAGTAATTTGGAATAATTTTAGGATGAATTAACCTTGTCATTATGGGGCTAATGCAAAGAGAATTGTTTAATGAAATAGATTTATACTTTACACACTGTCAGTAGCATGTGTATTTCAGCTTAACTGGCAATAACAGTTTTTGGTAAGTGCTTTTATTCCATCCAGTTATCATTATGATTTTGTCATGGACAAAAAACAGAGAGGTAGGCAGACAGGCAAGCATACTGTCCTATTGGGTTTTATATAGCATAAACAGTTCATGAGACATACATTGAAGACCCTCATATTTACATTTCAGTATTATATATGCATACACAATATTTACTGTAGATATCGAGCAAATAACTCTGTCTTTCATATTTCTTTTATATGTGCTGGCTTTGAAATGACAATATATTGGTATTTGATGAAACTATAAAGTGCATATAAACTGCATTCTTTGCCACATGCATAGAATATGGCAGAATAGGGCAGTCAGTCTTTATTACTGTAGTTTCTGATAAGCAATCCGAATTGCTTATCAGCAAATGCAGAATTGCAATTGTTCTTTTCTTTTGTACCTACTGAATGGAGTGTGTCATTGGCCAAGTCAGAACCCCGCCTCACAGACCCTGACCTATGATTGGTCAAGTCAGGGCCTTAATTACTATAATGGCTTAAAGGACCACATTGGTGATTTTGTATGTTTAAGCCAAATAAATACTACCTACATACACATTACATACACCATTTTCCAAAACATAAAATTATGTTTTAGTTTTCCTGTTATTTTGCCAAATTCCCTAGTCTTTCAAAATCAAATGTTTAGGTGATACATCTGCCTCAAAATTCAATGTTTCTCCTGCTAACACATATGTCTGTATGTCGAAGATACAATCGTTTTAAATTTCTCTGTAAAACCAGTCTTCTTGAGGGACTATATTCCCTGGCGGAAGCTTCCATGAAGCTTCATCTTGGACTGGTTAAAGAAGGTGACTTTGACAAAAAAATAATAGCCGTTGTGTTCGTTGTAATAGATCACTTATCTCAAGCATGTTTCAAGTGATGAAAAGTTGATTATTGGAATGAAGTGAAACCAGTGGCAGTCTGAAAGGTAGGAAGAACAATTCTAATATTTACCTCTCCAGTAGTATGTTTAAGAAAATGGTGGTCAGTTACATAAATGGTGGTCAGTGTGGGGCTTAAACATGCAAAATCACTATTATGGTCCTTCAACAGCAGACTGAAGGAAGAATAAAAGGAAGAAGAGTAATTTACCATAATAAATCTAATCTCAAGTAATCATATATATTTATTATATTATATACTGTATAACATAATTATTATATTTATTATTGAAAGAAGGAGATAGATCATTGTTGAGTAGCTGCTGGTAACAGCTGCTGACATGGCCATAATTGTTCATTTAAAACTGATTAAGAAAAATCAATACAAAGCCTGCAGCCCTGAGCAATCAATGCAAGGCTAGGAGTGGAGAATGCGGTCGGGTGTTTATATGAGAATGAAAGACAGTGTCTGTGTGTCTGTCCATTGATTGCTTTCCTTTTGTGCTTTCATGTTAAACTATGGAAGCTGTTGTGTCCCTCAAGGCTGGAGACTTGTGTTTATTCCTCTGTGTTTTATTGTAGTGTATTGTCGTACTGTAATAGGGCTCACAATATCAGATTTTCACTACACACATTATTGTGGCTAAAATAATTCACGATAACAATATTATCGCGATATCTATAGAAAATCTGAAAAAAAAATGCTATCAGTTAAATTCATCTTTAACTTTATTGTGCATTTTGTTTCTTTTTTTGCAAATGAATTACACTCAAAATACAAGTGTAGGGACATGGAGAGCGTCTGTAATCATAACTGTACAAAAGTTACAAAAAGACCAATTACTCTTAATGGATAGTGTAAAGGCAACCAGATGAAGTGATAAACAAAAGATCCACAAATCTAACAAATAACCAGGAGAGAGAGAGAACATACTGTCAAGTCCAACGGCATGATAACTTCGCTGTAACAACACAACTAAGACCTTAATATAACATTTCCTGTTTCAGGGCTAGCAACTAACTCTCTCTACTGTGGCAAAATCTGCAGGATGATGGAGGTGAAGGTGGGTGAACAGGTTGGTGGTATTATTTTGCGGTTACTATCAACCGGCTTTTCCTGAAGACTGGGGCATCGACCAACACCCTGTCTTCGTGTGTGTGTGTGTGTGGCTTTAGAGGAAGGAGACAAAGCGAGAACAGAAAGAAACAAATGATTTAAGAGGTGCTAGATTATTTACATGATATTATCATATGTGTATTATTAACATGATATCAATATTTTTAAATATCATGGTTATCGTAAATACCGGTATATCATGACACCCCTATACTGTAGTTTACCTGTTGTTTACTTTTCTTCTTTTGTTGTTGTCTTTGTTTTTGTTTTGTTTTTTTAAATCTCAATTCTCTTCCTTCTGGCGTCATTTCTCGACTGTGATTCCAACTCTTCCTCCCATCTTTCCTTATCACATACTTGTTCCTCTTCCATTCTTGTATGCTACAATCCATTCTCCATTTCTCTCTCTCCATCTCTTCTCCCCATCATATTTATATGTTTGACATGCAACCACCACCTCTTGCCCTCACTCCCAGACTCACCTGAATTATTTTGTAATTGTATTACTTACTACACCCCCCCCCCCCCCCCCCCCCCCCCCCCCCCCCCCCCCCCCCCCC
>VXCM01001978.1:97229-181517 GCA_014773175.1 Lucifuga dentata
CCACACACACACACACACACACACATATATAGTATTGTTTGGCTCGGTCTTGCTGTTGTATTTATTTGTATGGCTCTTTTCTCCTGGGAACCATTCAGCCTACACGCCATGCTTACCGCTAGCACATAATTTAAATTTGCACGCACGCACACATGCACACCACACAAAGAGTACTGTTTCTTTTATTAACATCCCTCAGATCTCACCTCACCAGACCACCATTAACATCATGCACCTCTGACTAAGACTGGAGAGGTATTATCAGATCCCTGTAGTATACCTTCTGTCTCATACACATGCACACCTGCTTACACATACATACACACACAGAGGAAACAGTTTTTCTTTTTTATTTACAACCCTTTCCAGCATTACAAGAAGTATTGTCTGTGGAGTATATCTGCTCTGGCTCACAGTTAATTGCACGAAGCTGATGTTCAAAGCTATTATTCCATTTTGCCCTCCCTGGGCTTATTTACACACATATATACACACACACCACACAGAGATAAGGCATTGGAATTTCATGAACACAGAAAAGCTGTATGTATGAAGTTTATACAGTAGTCAATATTAAACACTCACTGCTTGAGGATTCATTTCTTTTCAAGTTATGTGTTTTTTTCAGACTTTTTAAAAAATGTTTTCTATTCCACAGTGACCATGAATCATACAATCCTTGTTAACCTCTCAACACAGACACGCGCACACAGACACACACAGATGCACACAAACATACAAAATCTGATTAATTTACTGGGTTATTGCATTACACAGACATGCATTCATTTTCACAATGGTTGGGAAACCAGTGGTACATCTTCGCCATTGTTTTCATTGTTTCAGAAAGATCTGATTACCATTTGTGGTTTACCTCTGGTTGTGTGTGCAGCTACTTGAATGTGTGTATGTGTGTGGCTTCATGTATATTTAAATAGTTGGAGTGTTTCTGGGTGAGCCACAGAGATTGAGAGGTTGCAGGTGCTCTTATTTGTAGCTGATTGTTCTTACTGAACTGAATACATTTATATGTATATACTGTGTGAGTGTACATGTATCTTTCCCTCTGTTTTTAAGTAGATGAATGAATGTGACTTAAGTAGCTGTCATACAAAAAAAAAAAAAAAAAAANAAAAAAAAAAAAAAAAAACATGAAGGCAGACATTGTACTGGGAACTGCAGAGAGATGGAGACAGGCACATACAATGTATTTTCAGAAAGTGATTGCTCAGAAAGAAGATGAGAACCTCCACTGGCATCATTTAATGCAATAGGAGATAATGATGGCAGACCAAAAAAAACAAAAAAAAAAAAAAAANAAAAAAAAAAAAAAACAAAAAAACTTTCTTAAGGTGTTTTCACTCCTACATGTTTTAGTCTGTTTAAATTAAAACTAGGGTTCATTTTGCCCCTTGATACGTTCATTTGGGCAGGTCTGAACACAGCAATCACACTTGAGTGTGGACCAAAACACCTGCGCCATGACCGTTTTTGAGGACGTGGTCTTGATCGGGTTCCAAATGAAGTCTGGAGCAGTTCTTTTGTGGTCTGAACATGATATACACTAGTTCAACTACAGTTCATTCTATTGATGTTTTGATTGATCTGGAGGCAGAGATGCAAAGCATGGCTAATGTTAAGCAAATCCAACCCATGCTTTGAAAAGGTCATAACCTGTAAAGCTTACCTAATCTATCTTTAGATGAACATGTTGAAGGGTAGCATGCTGGATATGCTCTTGTTAGGTCCTCCAGTCTCCTGTTTAGTCATCTAAAGGCAACACATCTTCACATCATGTGAAGGAAGATTCAGCAACAGGTGATTTTCCACGTTTTGAAGTCA
Source organism: Lucifuga dentata (assembly GCA_014773175.1). Lineage (NCBI taxonomy): Eukaryota > Metazoa > Chordata > Actinopteri > Ophidiiformes > Bythitidae > Lucifuga > Lucifuga dentata. The sequence goes on from VXCM01001978.1 coordinate 99,072, forward strand.
AATTCAACATTCTGCTGCAATAGTTTTCTTGGTATATGGCCCAAATGATGATTAAACAATGGAATATGCTTCCAGCTGTGTTGAAAACTTGCACAGATTTTTATTCTTTCTCACGTGATGCAAAAAAATGGATTCTTAGTAACCAGACTTGTCAACATTAATTGTACTTTTGACTATGAATGACATTTTATTCTGATTTGTAATTTGTGGTTGTGTATAGTAATTGTGTGTAATGACATCTGATGTTGTGTCTCTGTATAATGGTAGTTTTGTTTTATGTTTACCTGCCCAGGGCCTGCAGATGGAAATTAACTTTTAGCTAAATCTGGTACAAAGCATCTTTTCTCTGTTTGAGATTAATGTTTTTCTGTGCATAGTCCCTGGTATATCTAGATTTGACTGATTTTTTTTTTTTTTTTTTTTTTTTTTTTTTTTTTTTTTTTTTTTTTTTTTTTTTTTTNTAACCACTTAGTCCTTGATTCAGACCAGAATGAACTACAGGTCTTAAAATTCTCTTATTGTGTTCAGTATGCTGAAGAAGAAAGCACTCTATTAAAGGAGCAACTTTGCTTTTGTTACAAGAAGTTTATCAATCATTCATTTGTATGGTCTTAACCTTGAGGTTTTTGTACAGTATGCAAATATATCATAATCAGGTTAGAGGTACAGTAGTTGAGGCTGCCCAGTGAGAAACAAAGAGAATTGTGTAGAAGGAGGTCTTATATACATCTGAGATGTAGCTTTGATGACCACCAAGGCTCCTGCAAAGAAGAAACACATTCAGACAGAGCAGATCAGAGGATATATGTCACAATATATTGACATTCAAAATGATAGATGTAGTAATTTTATATAGGTGAAGAATGTGATGCTCTCTTGTCACTGAAAGTCTAGAAACATTGATTTGTGTTATTCCCACAGAGTATGAACAATCAAGGCCACAACCATCCATGCTGACTGACTCTCACTCTGATCGGTGTCTTCATTAATTTGACAGCATGGGTTAAATTGCTGTCAGTGTGATGGTATACATAATTGATTACCCATTTGCCTCGCTGTTTTTGAATATCTGACTCAGCATAAATATGACATTTAATTACAGATGCCCTTGTATGCTGTAGCAGTGAGGTACACACAGACACATTTGTGGGTACAAATGCCTATGTGTATATGCAGTATGTTTCTGTGTGCATACATACACACATTTGCCTTTAGCTGTAACACTGTTAAACCAGTAAAAGTAAATGTCACTGTGTAATTAAAATTGCAGAAGGAGAGGGGCGGGGGTCCAAACTCTGCCCTCATTTTACTATGGGAACTGAAGCTGTGATCAGACTTGCCTGTATAATTTAATGTTATGTAAATGTCAGCCACAAAGCAGGTGTTTGTAAGGTAGACCTTGTAGAGGGTAGGAAAAGAGGAGAAGAGATAAAGCATCCATCCATCTATCCATTCATTTTCTACCCTTATGTGGGTCTGGGTTGCAGCAGACTGAGCAACTCAGCCCATGTGTTCCTATCCTCAGTCAGTCTCCAGCTTGACCTGGGGGATCCGAAGATGTTCCCAAGCCAAATGAGAGATAAAATTCTTGTAGCAGGTCCTGGGCCTGCCCCTGAGCCTCCTTCCAGTTGGACATGCCCAGTAGACCTCCCTTGGGAGATGGCTGGGGGGCATTCTTATCAAATGCTCAAACCACCTCAGCTGACTCCTTTCGATGCAAAGAAGCAGTGGCTCTACTCCGAGTCCCTCCCGGATATCAGTGCTTCTCACCCTATCCCTGAGGGTGAGCCCAGATACCCTGTGGAGGAACCTTACTTCAGCTGCCTGTAATCTGTGATCTTGTCCTTTCGGTCACTATCCAGAGCTGATGACCACAGGTGAGGATTGGAATGTAGATTGGTAAATACAGAGCCTTGCTTTCAGGCTTAGCTCCTTCTTTACCATGAAGGTCCAGTACAACGTCTGCAGAACCTCAGTCACTGCACAATCCACCTGTCAGTCTCTCACTCCATTTTGCCCTCACTCATGAACAAGACCCTGAGATACTTAAACTCCTTCACTTGGGACTGAAGATGGAGTAGAGAGAGCAACAGAGAAGAACAAATGAGAAGCTTTAAGGATGTACAGTAAAAATGAGTGTGGAACAGAAGTGGTGGATGACAGCTGAAAAGTACTAAAACAGTCTGCAGCCATGTGCAGGCTCTGACCCATGATCAATGTCTTTATTAGAAACTGACACAGAGCCTGCCCCAAATCACTCAAAATGATCAGGTCCCAATGGACTTGGGTCAGGTTACAAGCCTCTAGTTCATACGATCTTGAGATGACTGTGAGCTTACTCAGTATTACTCGGCAACATCAGGTTACCTAAAATGATGATAGATCCAACATAAGTTTGCACAACAGGAACCTTGGAGGCTTTTTCCAAGATCATGATGATGATCTCAACAACCTGCATCTTGATACATACAGCAAAGACTCAAGACTGACCATTTTATCTTCAAACTTTCAGATGAGCTGAAAGCCTTCACTTAATGAGCTGTTTTTATTTGTGATCAACAGCCTCTATGAACCACTTGGACTTGCAGTGCCAATCGCAATCCAGGGCGAGTCAGTTTTTAAAGAGATAATTCTAGGTAATGCTGACTGGTGACTCTCGGGACCGGAGGTCCTTGAAGCAACTATCCAATCTCTCTATTACCATCTCTGTACAGATACTTTACTTTCAGTGGCTGTGCAGAGAAAATTGTCTTCTCTGAGGCATCAGCTAAAAGCCATTGGTGCAGTCCTAACCAAAGGTCACTTAAGTTGATGGCTTTGGCATCCATTGGCAAGGCAAAGCTGACACTGCACCCTGGCAGTCCAAGCTAAAATTAGAACTTTGTGCTGGTGGTGGAATTGGCTGATGCAATTGCAGAGGAAATAGACCTCCAACTTTACAGCACAACCTTCTACACTGATAACAAAGTACTCCTGGAATATATTAGCAATGATGCAACATGTTTTTGTTTATATGAGCAATGTAGTATTATGGATCTACAGATACTGTTGTCCAAATCAGTGGCACTATATGCCCAATGAACATAATCCTCTAGATAATGCTGCAGGTCTTGTTTTTGCAGATCATTTGCACATTGACTTGCATGCTAGTTCCACTTTTCCTTCTCAACCTAAAGCACAATCCCTCTGAGAGTACTAATGATCTCACTGATCCTAGTTCAGATACAAATATCAGGCCTCAAATGCCCACCTTGAAAACTGCCACATGTTGGAAGTAATTGATTTGTGCCATTACTACTGCATCTTGCTATTGTGTTCAGTGCAGTATGTGAACATTATCATTTTGCAAAAAGCAAATGTGCACCCCACAGTTCTGGTGCACTCATGGCTGAGTGCCTGTTAAAATAGATCCGTTCAGATTGTGGCAGAATTTTGTTGGTGTCTGCAAGAGCTAAAGACACCTTCAAATATAGACGACACAGCTGTCACAACATTAATCATAACGTGGCTGAACCTGCATGTTTCAATCCCCACATTTCAGATTTTGACAGAACATAGATTTGCGTGGTCAGTCTTTCTAGAAAAAATCCTACATGTTCTTCCAGCTCAAAAACACCAAAATTATCTAAAGTGCTTGTCACCATTATGGTACAGATATTGGACATGATAAATGCCAGGTCCCTTGTTCCTGTCAACCAGTTGGCCCCATTAACTGAATCGTTCTTACTCTAGCTGTTGTTCTTGCACATGACGTGCATTCTCTTTCTGCTCCTGCTGGTGAGATCATAGAACTTGTTAAACATTAATGGCCTGAGGTCGAGCACTTCTCCAATAACATCTGAGACAGATGAAAGAAATAATTACAGTTAAGACTGCAGACACAGCAGAAGTGAAATTCCAACCAGTTAAACATAATGCAGGAGAGCATTGGGGTCCTCAAGGAAAGTCAAGTTCCAAGAAATGAGCAATACCGAGGAGGGGTCTGCACAGATAAGATAAAAATGGATATACCAAAAGGAATTAAACTCTTTCTCCGGCCTGTTATAGAAACTGTTATCATCCTGCTGGAGGTGTACAACAGAAAATGTGCCTTTTTTGTGACATTAGAGCTTTGTATTTTTGTTGTTGTTGTATTAATACTCTAGTAAAAGTCTAAATAGTATCTTAGCATTTGGCAAAATGCATTGCTTCCTTTTGTTAGTGCAGAAAACAATTCTTGACTCCCTCTGTCAGCTTTATTCAAGATGTAGATACACATAACATATAGAGCAGTAGCCTTTCGTGTTGCAGTTCATCTGTGTAAATCACAAACATTTGCATACATTGTGCATTTACTTGCATTATCTTTATGGTTTGTTATTTTTATGATTGTTTTCAGTTATAGTTTACAAATATGTCACATTAGTAAACTTTCCAACTGAAACAGTTTGCAAAATTGTGTTTACTGTCATTTTCTGAGCTATTTTATTTAAAGAAAGTATATCCTTATGGTTCTTAGTGAAGCTTTTTGCTTAAGTTAATACTGAAAATTCCTACACATATTGAATAAGTACTGGTAAGTTGATTTGTAATTGGTAAACCAGTGCATTGCATGCCTGCAGTATTTATTGTAACTATGTTATTGATTATATTGTTTTCTTTTTAGCTTCACTTTCTCATTAAACTTTCTGTGAGCAAACACTTTGTTGCTTACTGATCCTCTCTCCTTTTGGTGATAAATATCAGCATGTATCTGTCCACCATACCTCTCCTTCATGTCTTCATATTGTCTGTATTCATGGTGATTTGATACATCTTTTATATACAGTATTTTAAACTCTTTTTCAGTTCATCTCAACACAAAATCATCTAAGTATCTTCTACAATCCATTATGATCCATGTCTTTGCCTCTTTTTCTCTCTCTGTTTCATATTTTCTCTCCCATACTTTCTCCTCCATCTGTCTCATAAAAGGTCTGATGTGAACCTAGTAATTGGTTTTTAACTGACATGATTCTATATCCTCTCCTATCACTTAATCACAACACTCTAATCACCGTGCATCAGTCAGGGAGTGACACCATTCTAAAAGGCATTAGGACTTTAAATAGAAAGACATGGGAAGGAAGGCAGCAGGAGCAAAGGCAGAAATATGTGTAGACATGGGATGAATCAAAGAAATCAGGGCAAACCACAGATAGTGAGTGTAAAACGAAAAGGAAAAAAATTAGATAAGAAGGAATACAAGCATGAGATGATAGTAAAAATGAGAGCAGCAGAATGACAGAAGTAATTTAAGTGTGAAAATATGTTAGAGCCAGTGAGATAATAAAATGTGTGGGAAGAAGAGTAATTTGAGGCTTTATGAAAAAGGTTGAGTTAATCCATTTACCTGAGAAGGGATTCTTTTTAAACCCATGTGCCCTTTGAAAGTCTGACATAGTTTGTTTCCTACAGTTACCTCTTCATCCATCCGGGGTTGATACCTGCCTCCCTGGTTGTATCAACCCTGCACTGAATACTGGAAAGTACTGACATAAAATGAAGCCACGTTTAATTTTGAAGAATGAGAGGAAGAAAGATGAAAGGGGAGAAAAAAGATGAGAGTGAAGATGGAGAATGAAACTGGTCTAAGAGCTGGATTTTACTTCTTCAGGGTAATGTTGAATTGGTGTTTGTGGAGAAAATCATTTTTGGCTGAGTTATCTGCCCTTTGCCCATTGCCTCATACCTCAGGATGACCATTACCACATACATGGCAATGGTTTACACGACAACTACACATGAAGAATCATTATCCGCTCAGCCACGAAAACCACTTTTCTCCAACAAAGTCCCTTAGCTTTCACAAGTATCAGAGAGACACTTAAAGGACCATACTGGTGATGATCCATGTTTGAGCCCAATATATACAATCTTCATGTATGTTAAATTTCTGATAACCAATTTCCAAAACATAAAACTGTAGTTTAGTTTACCTGTTATTTTTTGAAATCCCCTAATCTTTTAAAATCAAATGTTCAGGTGATACACCCACCTAACAATCCAATGTTTCACCTGTTAACACTTTTGCATGATTGTAGAAGGCAATGGTCATTTAAATTTCTCTTTAAAAGCAATTGTCCTGGGACCATATTTCTTGATGTAGAAATACAGTCTTCTGTGCAGCTCCATGATCGGATGAATAAACTTGCTTCGGCAAAAAACCTAATAGACGGTGGTTTACTGTGATGTGTTACGTATCTCAAGCATGTTTCAAGACTGTACAACTTGATTTTCATTGTGGACTGGAATGAATTGAAACCAATGGCAGTCGTCTGTAAAGTATAAAAATAAATTTTGCAATTTGCCACTAACGTAGTTAGTTTTTGGGAAATGGATGTCAGTAATGTAGCATGTATATGGATTATACTGTATATGTTGGGCTCAAACGTGCACGATCGCCAGTATGATCCTTTAAGTACTTTCTTCACTGGTTAGAGTTACTAAGCATTAATACACACACACACACACACACACACACACACACACACACACACAAACGATTTCTCAGAAGGGTAAATAAATGAATAATAACATATATTTTTGCACATTCAGCAGTCCCGTTCCTTACACTGTACTGTATTCTATCTTCTATATCTTCTATTTGTCCCTTTCTTAAACTTGAAACACGGCAATCAATGAATTGAATGAATTGAATGAATTGTATTGCATGCTAACGCAAAGCATGCAAAGTGCAATACATCAGCATTGCTACAGAATCAATTACAGCCTACAAATACATAAACTAAACACTCTTATCAAAAAGGCCTGAATGTTTTTCCTGTGAGATTAAAAGTCTCATACTTGAATAAATTTAAATATGAAACATGCAATTTTTGTGTTTCCTGGTTGCTAGTTATAACATTCAGCACCTATTTTTTTACACCAGGAATCATGCAGATAATATAGGTTTACTGATATGAAATCGAAGGCAATATTATACAGTATATATTAGACAATATTAGAAGAGATTTCTTTTTTCTTTCTGAGGTGCCTACATGTTGGTTCATGGTTGTAGTCACATGCTCCAAATGAATAAAAGCATGACGACACTGGCAAACGTCATTTAGTATATTTCACCTTTAGTGGTTTATGGGATATTAATTGTTATATTATCATCAATTTATGAATAATATTTGTATACATTTGAGATTGTTGAAATCTTATTGCACAACTTTCTGTTGAGAAAGTTAGTTGAATTGTTTCACATTTTCTTATAACTTAGCAGTTAGTATTTAATAACTGTGTGTCAATGTGTCAATAAGCGTAACTTTTGGACCCATTTACAATTCATAGATGCTGCACATTTGCTGCTCTTTAGCCTCACAGCTAAGATGACACGCTTAGAAAAGTCTTGTTATACTTTCTTTTCAGCTATGAGTGGTAAAATATGAATTTTTGTGGTAACTAGTGTTGGGAAGCACTAGGCACTAGAATTTCCTCTAAGGATAAAAAGGAGAATGGGCGCAAGAAATATGAATAAGTGCAGCAGTGGATTCATTGCAGTGCAGCAGGGCATTTTCCATTGTTATTAGCATATACGGTAGTAGCACAATAATACTACTGAATTATGCAGGCCTATTCTAAAGCTGCGGTACCCCATGGCAGGATTCCTATTGTGTCGTACCACTGTATGTACAGTGAGCTATGTGCATTTTCAAGTTCTTTTTATCTCTTTCAGAATGGAAGGGTCTTCATGACAAAAGCCATCAAATTATTTGCTGTGTTGACAAATGTACATTCAATTTAGTACAAGTAGATCACATTTGAATGCTAAATATATTATATTTTTTCATCATTGTTCATCATTATTGCTCTTTCTCCTTACTGATACATAGTTGTGTTGAAGTTTCTGAAAGTCACTCACCATTCAACAAACTCAAATGCCAACTGGTTGTTCAGACAAACAGAAGTATGTGAACAGTATCTGAAGCAACTGAGATTGCCCTCTTTGTCTGTATTAAACTGTACTCTGACTTCAGTTGTTGATTTTGTCACAGATTTTGAAACCAGTAAGGTAACAGCTAAGATCTTTGGTCTAAATCAATGGGAGGTTGGGTCACATCAGGGTATTGATCCAGTTTGTGTGTTTTAGCTGTTGAGTATGTTGAGGGCATCACGATGTTGATAAAAATCATTAAAAGCATTTTTTTTTTTTTAACCACAGAAATTATTTTATGAGAAAGTGGGCATTGTGTTTTAAAATGAGAAAACTCCTTGACACAATTAGCTTCAGAAACAAGAAACACTTGTTTTGAACTGTTGGAGATGAGTTCTCTCGTAATACTGCTGAAGTGATGTGCAGTTTAGATCAAGAGCACCAAATTACAAACCAGTTTCAGTTTGGGCCTTCAGCATAACATTAAGAAGCAAAAACAGGGGTCAATAGAGATGTGGTTGCTAATGAAGAGCCATCCAATAGCTGTTAGACCTCATCACAGAGGCGGGCTTTGAATCTTGACAGGGCCAATAAGGGCACCTGTCTGGCCACGACCTCATGAATATGAATGAACTATGCAATAGTGAGACTGCCTGTGATGGGTTATATGCAAATTGTTCTGGCTTAGTTATCTAAAGTGATTTCCACTGCATGGTGAAAACAAGGAGGTGTGTGTGTGTGTGTGTGCGTGTGTGTGTGTGGATGTGCACATGCTTTAACCTCAAATCCATATGCTGTACACATGCACGTGTATGCTTAAAAATCTATGTGGGAGGACACACATTTTATGGGTACCATACACACTGCAGATGTTCTAACAGCTAACAGCACTCTTTGGGAGCCACAGGCTGCCATGATTACTAAGAGCATAGCCTGGATCAACCGACGGAACTAAACATGAGGTGGTAGACGCACACCTTGATGATTGGTTGTCCCAGTTCTGTCACCTACCATGGAACAAGGCACATGGCTGTGTGTTATATGTGTGCATCAAGGCTTGCACATCTCTTTGAATTCATATCTTTATTTTTGTATGTTGTTTTCTTTGCCCTTTTTTTTTTTTTTTTTTTTTTTTAATATTTTTTAGAAAGATCCAAGCTCAGAGCTCATTCCTTTTTTGGTAGCAGAGAAATTGATGCACTCACAACCAGATACTCATAGGAAAGCATAGATTAACATGAAATACTTTTTTTTTTGTTTTTTTTTTGTTTTTTTTGAAGTGGTGGCACATCATGTCTGCTAATTCAAAGGCTTCATGCAATTCTATGAAACTACAACTTCAACCTTACACACATTGCAGTAAATACTAAATTATACAGAACTAAAGTATATCAAAAGGGAAAATATTAATTGTGACCACATGTAACTAATAGAATTGTCTATAAAAAAAAATAGAGAAATGAAGGAATTCATTTCAACATCTTATTTGCTCTGATTTCATTTTGACTATATCTTTGTTGACTTGAGATCTTCTTACTGGATCAGGCTCAGTTGCTGTTTTTGTGTATTCCTGTATTATTTCATTGTTATTTGGCCAATTTTTAAATTGTCTGCTTCCCCATTGCTGGATCATATTGAACACCTAGCCTTTTGAGGATTTGAATTGGCTTCACAGAGGTCTTCAATTTCAGCATTATCTGGTGGAAAACTCTTGGTGGAAAAATGGATGCTGAGGTGTCTTGCATTTTTCCTTTATTTTATTTACTTATTTATTTATTTAGTTTTTTTGTTTTGTTTTGTTTTAGGGTGGTTTTTTTTTCCCCTTACCTTCTTGGAGAGCTTGGGTTGGGTCAGCAACCATTGATGTCCTTTGATGTCCAAAGCCCTTTTGAGAAGTTGTATGTGACTTTGGGATATACAAAACTTGACTTTACTAAAAATGGGACAGAGTGAAGTGGGTCCACTCTTCCAAAAAAAAAAAAAAAAAAANAAAAAAAAAAAAAAAAAAAGATAGTTTTATTCCACCTGGAAATAAGGTCAAAACTCGATGTACTAGATTTGGGTTTCAGAATGATGTTACTTCAGAACTCCTGGCCCCAACATTAGCAATGAAAACAATAGATTTCAAAGGGAACCACAATAACTGTGATTAAACACTGATTAAAGCAAAGACTGTTCAGCTGCACATCTGGTATCAAAGGCTGAAAATGTGTGCTTGTTCAGAAATAATCAAATCTGACCTCACAATTCATCCCTTCACCTTGCAATCTCTTTCCACAAACAATCATGCGCACACAAGCACACACACACACGCACATGCTCACACGCTCACATGCTGAGTCACTAATTGAGATGCTACAGTAACAGCCTACCATTCATTAGCTGCTTTTTTAAATTGTAAGTAGTGGAAATCACAGGGGAACGTTTTCATTTCCTTTTGTAGCGTTTTTCTTTGGGCTTAATGAGCACTTAACACCAGCCTGACAGTGGGTGTTGTGAATAATGGGCCTTAGGCCAGTTGGCTTGATGGACTCATTTGACTTAGCATTGTCTTGCAGATGCTGATTGGGATGTCTAGTACAGCCTAATAAAAGCTGGACAGTGGGTGACAGTGGTGTGTGTGTGTGCGTGCATGCATGCGTGCCCTCTCACTCCTTTCATCTGTCCTTGTTCACTTAATCAAACTTCTTTTCAGGGACTTACAAGAAGAAAAAAAAAAGCATAATTCTGATCTCAAAAATTTTCCTGCTCTTTCCTTCTGCTGTGGCCTGAATCTGCTGAATAATCTTAATGACAGGTTAGACACATTTTTATGAATTTCAAAATTTAAGTATCAGATGAATTAATATTGTAATACATCGTAATACCATACGACTGGTTAATGTTCACTGGATTTGACCAACAGGTCTCTTGTGTTCTGTGCTTTCTGTCCAGGAATATGCATTTATTGACCAAACTATATTTCAGCTGGAACAACCTGTTTCCATTGTACCATTGTAGCAATATAGAGTGAAATTAAAAAAAAAAAAATCTGAAATAAAAGTAACACTTGCAAATCAGAATCTCATAATATGCCAGTTAACAGAGCAAGGGATGGCATTTGCTAAGCAGTGACCACTTGTGAGCTTCACAGGTGGCCTTTCACCCTCATTCCTATGCAGCCTTCATCTGTCTCCTCTCTCCCAAGGTGCTCTGAGAGCTATGCCCTGTGTTTTACCAAGACTCTTATATGTCACCCTTGTAAGTGGTAAATAAAATCTACTGCCATGCAAGGATTGCATTTCTCATGCACAACACCACTGATGTTCACTGTGACATTCTTACAAACATTCCACAGAAATAAATATTTGACTTGTTCAAATCCCAAAAGTTGCAGCCTTTTCATCACTTTTCCACCTTCTGTCCCTGCATGATGCAGTGGGCTCCTCAGTGATTATGGGTATGATGATAAAGCATATTGTCATTGCATGTTTGGCTGGTGAAAAACTTTGGCAAGCAATGCACTTCTACAGCCAAACAACCACGGAATGTTGGAAGGGTCTATCATTCAGCCCTCTGTGCTATTAACCTCCCTCAAAAAAGATTAACACAGTGAATCAGAACCAGCCTCAGCTGCCAAGTGCGCCACATCAAAATATGCACAAACGCTTATTCATATGCATGCAAAGATTTCCTGGACAGACTTTTTAATCTCTTTAATCTTAACAGATTTATCATGTATTTTCAAATATATATACGTCAGAACGTACAGTATACACACCTTTTGAATGTTATCATTGGTCTCTATCAGAGTAACCATGACTTAAAATGTTAAACAGACTGACGTCTTCCCAAATGTACCGCATTGTGCAAAAAGATGTATCTATGCTTTATCGTTCCATCATCACTTGCTGATTATTTTGAGTATTGGTACAAATATGCCTTTCTTTCATCTTAAGATTTTTACTGTCTGATCATGCTTTCTGTACAATATGTGTTTCAAAGAAGTGATTAGGGTTTTAAAAACAAACACTATGACCATTTTGCTTTGTGGTGCGAAGATGATGAAACCACACTGTTAATAATCTCCTCTGAGTAAAATGCAGTGAGAAGTAAAAATGAGCCCGACACAGGACTTTTGAAACAGCCTTCCCTGCCAAGATTAATCTGCTGCCAATTTGCAAGGTTTGCTGTACCTCTTCTTACTCTGGATTTGTTGACAAGAGAACTGTGAAATGTACAGGGATAGGAAATGCCCTTTGTTGCACAGCAATTACACTTCTTGCCCATGACAATGCTATTTTCAACTCCAGATTGTGGCTTTTATAGCTTAATTTGTTTTAAAGTGTGCTTCTGAGATTTTGAAACCTTAGTGCAGCGTAATTAAGACACTGACTTAGGTAGCCAGTGGCTCCTGTGATGATAATCAAGGCAAACCTATCCTTCTTGAACCTGACAAATTCTCCACCATTCATTATCAGTCTTGCTGTTTATTACGACTCACTCCTTCAGGCTGTGCTCAACCTGAAGGAGTGAGTCACCACAAAATTGAGGCCAATTCCCACATTGTTGTGGAAAGTGCAGTTGGCTGAGAAATGGTCAGAAATGTTCTGCTGCCACTCCAGGTCCCTGCTGCAAACATGGCTTAGTGCATTGAATTGATTTATACTGTTACTTATTTTGATATTAGACTAAATAATGTAATGTTGATTTGGAATTTTTTTTAAAAGTTAATATGCTACTTTCATTAAGTGTGTCACAAGTGCACTGATTGCTCAAATAAAACATAATTTGACTGGCAATCCTGGCCAATTTTGATGTTAAAGTAGAAGTTTTTTTTTTTCTTTTTCTTTTTATTCATTTATTTTATTTTATTTTTATTTTTTTATTTTTATTTTATTTTATATTTACTTTTTTGTTGTTTTTATTTTCTTTTATGTCTTATTTCTCTGTAAAGTGTATTTGAATGTCTAAAAAAGTTCTCTACAAAAACAATTTATTATTATTATTATAATTAATTAATTAATTAATTAATTAATTAATTAATTGTGTGTGAAAAATTTGGCATATTAGTGTTACTTTNTAATTAATTAATTAATTAATTAATTAATTAATTGTGTGTGAAAAATTTGGCATATTAGTGTTACTTTTGATACTTTTCCACAAACACAATACTGGATTATTGTGTTTGCAGAATATTAGGAATATTGGGTTTTGAGTTTTCTTCTTGTGTTAGATGTTTTTCTTTTTTTTGTACACACTGAGACACTACCCAACTTCATGTTGAAGTATATTTTAGTTGATTTTCTTTCAGATATTTTAGAGAAAATGCTCACTAACAATAGCTGTTTATTCCACTAATGATATGTTATGAATGATTTTTAATTAGGTGGTAAATAATGTATGTTTATATGTACTTTTTTTTGTCTCATTGTTTTGAGCTGGAATGGACTGAGTTTGTTTCTATGTGGACTGATAGGAGAAGCTGCTTACATCCTCTCTTATCACTCTGCTCAGGGCTAATGTCACTTTTATTTTTTCTCTCTCTCTTTTTCATTGTCACCCTATGTTATTAGTGCACTGGAAAGAGGTTCAAAACACATCAGCTGTTTCTCTTTCTTGCCCTTCATCCTCTGGTTTTTCTTCATCCCTGTTTTTCTCCCTCTCATTCTGCAACTTGGTTCCAAAGTAGTTCAAGTCACCAGCATCTCAGACACAAACTCAAGACTTCATGTACAGTATAGTCAGAGTCCAGAGCAGTTTGATAAAAATCATGATAAGATTTATGTTATTTTGGCATTTGGCATTTCAGTGAGTTTCACCGGCAGATTGTGTGTGCGCGCGCGCGCGTGTGCGCATTTCATCTCCAGCCTTTTTAAAAGAAAGGTGTTGTAATGCTGCCTCTCTGTCTGTACACAAACTTAGATTTGATTGAGGCAGATGGTGGAATGGCACAGGATCAATATGCTAAATTTAACATTTCAATAACTTTTCTATCTTATTTCCTGTTTCCTTCCCCACTTGATGATTTTTTGTCGGGTTAGATTACCTTTCCTAATGTATTTGCTGGGGAGATAAATTGCTTTCTGTTACATAGTATGGTATGCTATGCCTTTCTGTTTGTCATGTGTCACATTCAAATACAGGGCTGCATTCACAAATGTTGAGAAAGAGAAATATCCAGCAAGGTTACACTCAAACCATGGAAATGCTGTAAGGCTCAATCTGTCTGTAAACAGATGTTAACAACATCTTTACAAAAAATAACTGTTATTTGCGTGTCAGAGTATTAAGGCCTTGAATATTGATTGCTTCTTTTAAAAGCCTTTGTTTCCTGATTGACACACACACACACACACACACACACACACACACACACACACACATGCAGTAGGCATAATAAAACATAGGCCCAGTACTTAAAGGATCATACCATCTATCGTGCATGCTCAAGCCCAATATTTACAACCTGCATACATGTTATGTTACTGACAAGCAATTTCCAAAAAACCGTAAAAAAAAACAAACTGTACTTTAGTTTTCCTTTTTTTTTTTTTTTTTTTTTCAAATCCTGTAATCTTTCAAACTCAAATTTCTAAAATTTACCGCTAAAATAGTATATGTTAGGAAATGGCTGTTGGTAACTTAACGTGTACAGTTTGTGAATTATATACTATATATACTCAATTATAAGCCAATCTCTTGTATAAGCCGACCCCCTGATTTTGACCTGCAAATTTAGATTTTTTAAAAAACCCCATATATAAGCCAACCCCCTGATGTTGTTTCATCAGTTTATTTGTTTATAGTATTCCTGTGATTTTCTGAAAATAGCTGTCACGGTTGTGACAGCTATTTTAAAACTTCACCACTTTAACGGGTCTTCTCTTGCTGACTCACACTGGAATAATAACATCGCACTCTTGTTCTTTTTGTAACTTATTTATTTTCAGAATCAAAATAACAAAACATGACGTGAGGTGAGGTCAAAAANTCTTTTTGTAACTTATTTATTTTCAGAATCAAAATAACAAAACATGACGTGAGGTGAGGTCAAAAACTATACCGCTGCCCCATTTCACAAAGACACTGCCTCAGCCTCCAGCTGAGCGTCTATAGACTCCTCCTCCATGAAGCAGCCGGTGACCATCATCTAATCAATCAGTTAAGGTATAAATATTCAAAAATAATAACTTATTTGATTAAAATAAGATAAAATAAAAGATTTAATTAATTACATATTTTAAACATTTGATAATTAATCAAGAAATGGCTCTAACGCCGGTACCAGTAAACATGATATTTATTTCAGCAGCTGATTACTGTATTTGACCAATCACAAGTATGTTTACTGGCCACCGCAAAATGTGATGAATAAAATGTTTTGTCTGGAAATATTTCATTCTAAGGTATGATTTAAACTATTTTCCATGGGTAGTGGTAATGGGTAGTATTTCCACCCCTGGAAATTTTGTTGTCTAGGATTTCCCATGTATAAGCTGACTTCCTGATTTGCTTTGTGAAATTTGATAATTAAAACTCAGCTTATACTTGAGTATATACAGTATATTGGGCTCAAACATGCACAATGGTCATATGGTGCTTTAACATGATTATACTGCACTTTAACCATATCACAAAAAGATGAAAAGTAAGTGGCAGTGCTATTTTGACTGTGTTCTGCTGTGATTGTGCTCAGCTTTCTGGCACTTCCTGTCATTCAGTTCATATACTGTGGTCATCTCCACCTGTGATCAGGCCTTTATTACTCACAGTCACTTGGCTACAGCCATAAATTAATTTCATGGACTTTTCTTTTGGAGACTGGCAATTATAAGAAAAACAAATTATGAGTTAAGAATAGACTAGACTGGAATATGTCTCAATTTTGTTGCTAAAAGAAGTTCTAAAATAAATAAATGGACAAATTTGACTGGCCAATTGGAAATGTTCAATCGGAAATGGGTAGTAAAAATAGACATAAAGATGGTGGATAGTTTCAGTTTATGTAGTTTTTGGCCTTGTGACCAACAGTTAAACATACATCCCATATATGCACACGTACACTTTATACACACAGTGATCCCATGTCAGAGCCAGTATTGACCCAGCTTTCACGCCCCAGCTTGTTTTTGCTAATTTTACCATGGTATTACACTGATAACACACTACATTAAGCAGACCACATCATGTACAGGAGTATACATCTTCATCTGCCCTGTATACCCATAATAAGCACACCTGCACTGAAACAAGCAGATCTACACTAACATGCATGCCTCAGATGATTTATTGTTTGTTTGTACTTTCACTTTTGAAGCAGCTTCGTGCATCACTTCTGATCTCCACTGATGTGGACCACATGCTGTGAAACCACTTAACCCAAATGCCTGTATATTTATGCTCAATACAAAACCCACAGTCAACGACAACACATCGGGTTTAGTCATGTTAAAGCCATCAATAATATAAAAGGATTGGTCTTGGTAAACACACACACACATTCCTGGACACACGCACCTACATCAAGGAGTAGTCATGGTTGTTTGATGTGTTTTCCTATCTTGCATCAAAGCAATATCTATTTCAAAGGTGTCCTCATGTGTAAACATATGTTAGCCATGGTTATGTGCCACAGTAAGTGGCTGAATAATTGAGCTGTAGATGCGTCTCATACTTTTATTGATGGTAACTTTGCCAATTTATCCCTCAACCTTTTATATGGTGGGGAACGACGATGAAAGGAGGTGAATTCCTCTTTGCTGCACTTACCTGAGAGAGAGCCAAGGAAGAGGAAGCATATTATGAGTCAATTTCTTCTGCTAATGATATGTAATAAACAAGGCAAGAGCAGCAAAGAATTTGGGAAAGCATTTGGAAACAAAAGTAGCAGAATGATTCAGTGAACCAGAAGCACAAAAGGTTATGTCCTTTTTTTAAATTCGAGCTCTCACCATTATGTCAGTGAAGCTCTTTCGATTTCAGGAGTGATGAGGCATATGAGGTTCAAGAAGCAGGCGTATGCTGAGAAGGAAACTAGTGTAAAGCAGCAACCCTAATGATACATCACCCTCCACAAATATTGACACCCTTGGTGAATAAAAACAAAATGGGCTGTGAAAAAAATGTCTTCATGTTTATCCTCTTGAGCTTTCATTCAAAATATTAACAAAAAATAATCTTTAATTAAAGTAAAATAATTGAAAGGAAAAAAAAATGTTAAAACAGATATTTTTCTCAATCAGCCTGGAATAGGACATGTGTCTATATTAACCCCACTCACACTGAGGATGATGGTTCGACTGGCCAAAGAATATCCAAGCATCACCTGGAGAAATGCAGATGCTAGTTGGGTTTGGGGGTCAGAAAGTCTCCAAAACTATGATTAGATGCCACCAGGCCAATTGAAAAAAATATTTGTTTGATGATAACAATTTCTTTTACCTTTCAATTATTTTACTTTAATTAAAGGCTATATTTTTGTTAATATTTTGAATGAAAGATCAAGAGGATAAACAATAAAGACATTTTTTTTCACAGNTATATTTTTGTTAATATTTTGAATGAAAGATCAAGAGGATAAACAATAAAGACATTTTTTTTCACAGCCCATTTTGTTTTTATTTACCAAGGTTGCTCATATTTGTGGAGGAGACTGTATCTAGACAGGGAAATGAATGATTAATACCTGGCTGCTGCTGCTGATGCACCTTCAAACAAGGTGCTTGGTCTTGGTTGCTTTTTAATGTCAAACACTAGAACATTGTTGGTACTCGCTGTGTAGCGCATCAACCTTTTAAATACACTAAGAAAAATTTGGATAAAAATTTTTAGCAGTGTGTATTGTAATTTTATTGGACACCAGCCATGCTGATCAGTCAGACTCATCAGCATTAATTACACCTTTGGCGTGGTACTTTGGAAGAAATCTTGACTTCGCTGCAAAAAACGACTGTTCAATAATGGGCTGAATAACAGCAACATCTTGAGGTCATTTAGGCTAATCAGACACCATCTGGCACTATTTGTATTCAAATGATGCAGGAATGTACCTTAATTGTTCTGCAAAATCTCCATCAGTTTAAACTTAATTATACAAAATAGAATACTGTCATTTTAAATGAGTCCAATGCATATTTGTAACTCTGTTGCTGAATTCCAGTTATCTTTTGTCATATAAGTCATATTATGGTAAAATGTGACAACAGGCTGCCCTTTTTAAACAGCAGATTCATGATGCTGAAGTACTAGAAATTAAATTATCTGTATTGCCAATCTGTGTGGCTCTATTTTAAACAATTATGATACTTTCATTATTATTATTTTTTTTTACCCCAAAATATAGTTACATTTTGGTGCCTCTGAAAATGCATCATATTGGTTAGAATCCAGTATCTACAATTGCTTGCAAAATGTTATTTGTACCAGCGAAAAAGTGACATAAGTGAATAAAGAAGAAATGTTTTTTATTTGGTGTATAAAAGTCAAATATGTTGATGATTATTGTTGAACATTTGATGCTTTAAGTGCCACACTGGCTAAGAAAATTCGGAGCTAATGTCGTTCTTTTCTTGTCCTTGTCTCTCTTCTTTCTTTCTACCTCCCTCTCTGTCTCTCCCAAATCTCTTTCTTCTTCGTCCCATCGGCTCCTGTGTTCTCTCCAACAAAGGTAAGAGTTATGTGTCTAAATCTCTGCTATGCTAATTAGTAGTGTCATCACATTGTCAGCACCCTGTCAGATTGTTAATATGAGGAGGGTAATTGCCTGCTTTCCCAACATTAAAGCAATGCTTCCTTAAACCACAGGATCCTTTCATCTAGTTTGCGCAGACTGGCAAAAAATTCAAAGTCTTTCACATGACCTCAGAAAACAGTTTATAGTGTTGACTGAGGTAATCACTCAGCTATTATTACCTCTGATGGGATCAGAGCCTCTTAATTTCCTCATTCCCTCAGTGGGAAGACATTTTGCGCCATGTGGCAACCGTTTTAAATATGCTGAAGCCATGTCTGGACAAGTTAATTCTAATTTAAGCAATGCTGTATAAGTGAAATGGAGCTTGATGTTTTATTTTTAATATGAGAGTTAAGGGAGAGATTTTGGGTGGGAATGCCTCCACAGTGAATAATTCCCTCTTTTCATTTTAGGTGATGGGGTGATATGTATATGTCAAGTATTTATCAGCTTCTGGAGAACTAATATGACATGAAAAATACAGTGTATTAGCTAACTCATTTTCACTCTAGAGATTCCTGGTTGGAGCAAACTATACTCACATGACAGCTCAGACTCTAAGCTGTTTTGGTTGAGCTTGAACTTATTCTAAATTTATTTGTATGGAGAAATAACATAAAGGCCAAGAATAAGGAAGTGAATTAAAGGGTCAAATGGCTAGTATGAAAAGTCTAAGGCTGGAAGATATCCTGTCAGTGATGCGACATCTCATGACTTCACCCCTCCTTCCCCTCAAAAAAAAAAAAAAAAAANAAAAAAAAAAAAAAAAAAAAGTGAACTCCATGAGCCAAGGTAAGAGTGAGATGACCTGAGGTGATGGAGATTGTTGTAGCTGTGGTAGGCTTATGATGACCAGCAACTGAGGATGCTAATACAATGAGAATTCCTCATGTGGATACAGAGGAAGAGGCTCCGATACAGAATGAGTTGCTGGAGTGTAGCTCTTCATCTGGGTAGCACCTGATGAAGATGAAGCTGAACCCAGAAGTATGCAAAATGTATGCTGCAGTTTTTTCTGTCTCTGTGATTAAAAGAGGGTCTTGGGCAGAAGCACTGTCTAGAGCTAGTGTTACATAATTTATTAAGTGTTTGAAAGGACTGAAATATGAATCCAGGGCGGAAAAAGGAAAATGGGATGAAGGAGGCCAAACTAAGTTGCCTTGTTACCTTTGAGGTTGTGAAGATGACAGGGTCAAAAGTATGGTTGTAGATGTTGGAAAGGCTCCAGACAAATGTCAATGGGGACGCAGATTCAAGAGTTTAGTTGACATAAGGAGGTGAATACCCTAAAGTGTTTGGGTACATCAAATAAGAAGGTAAGAATCATAAGCAAACATTTTGGAGCAAGTTGTGGCTCTTTAATAAGCCTTTGATTGGCTTGTTGATGTGAATGGGGAATGGAAGGACATAGAGCTCTTGGGAATACTATGATGAAGAAAATGCTCCCGATGTAGATGTGGATTGTTTTTATTTCGCGAGAACTCATTGAGTGGAGTCAGTGAAGATGGTTATGGATAAGGTGTTGAGGGAAGGAAATGACAAACTTTAAGTGTGAAAAGCTTTTGTGATGCAGCTGCAGGCTCAGCTGAAGGTGGTGGCTGAGTGGGAGTTTGACAATGAGTCTTTGAATTTCTGGAATGAATAACCACAACATGTTCACTTGGAAAGAAGGACACATATTGGCTGTGGGTCAGCTGGCAACTGTGTGACTTCTGGATCAGCCCAAATCTCGGCTAGTTGGAGGGGACTTCTGAAAGAGTGAAGAAGTGACGGAGAACTTTCTGGATGGAAGAAAATGGACCATGTGCTGTTGATGGATCTGGATCACAGAGCACAGTCAGTGTGGTGGAGTGGCTGATTCTGAGGGTCAAGAATTATTCATGGACAGAGGGGACTTTGAAATTAGGGTATTTTAGATCCTCGTTAGACAGACTACTTTTTTAAGGGTTATGAAGCAGCTGTTTTTCCCGTTGAGATCAGGAAAAAGAAGAAACTAGCAAAAGATATTGTGAGAGTAATATGCATGAATACATGTGAACATAAACCAGCCACACACACACACACACACACACACACACACACACACACATGCTTTTTATGATTTGAGGCATGTTCTGATTACCCAAGATAATCATCTGCCATAATCATCTCTGATGAACAAACTGATTGAGACACTGAACAATTGTCAGTGTGGGGTGTAGAACATCATTTTGGGCTCTATACATAATTCAGTCACTGTTGGCCCCCTAGCTCTTCTGAATTAATGATAGGGTATTTGCTAATGAACTGTTAAACTAATGTAACAGAAAATACTTTATGTGATTAGTGCTTTTTTCAATACTATATGTGATTAGCCTGCACAGTTTGAATTTTCATCATGTCTCTTCACACTCCTTTCTAATTTTGTTCTGTATTTTTTCCAATGTAAAATACAAAGCTAAAAATGGCATCTTAACCCCTGCATGGGCAGGTACCTATGCTACTGTTTAGTAAAAGCCCATGACAAAGTTATTCTGTATTATCGAGTAGTATAATGTAGTGTTTCTGAACTGTGCAACATTTGAAACACAACAATACTTACTGCAGTAAAGTTGTTTATTGTGGATGTTTTAAAAATGTATTATATGCATTAAAAGAAAAATTTTAGTTACTGCTGATACATGAGAATACAATGTCCGCCTGTTGTCCCTTGGACACACAAACACACATCTACGCCTAGGCGATTATACAAATCTGATAAGAAATTCACAGGATTAAACTAAAGATAAACACATCCTGCCAAACATTTGAATCAAATCCACACGTGGCTCTGAGAGCACATCATCATCTTGCCTGTATACAGATAAATGGAGCACATTTCTCAGGTGTCTTTCAAGGTCTTTACTTTCCACATTGGCATTATAATATCACAAATCTTTTTGTAAAGTGTTCTGCTTGAATTTATGATTTGAAATTCTCTCTTTTGATAAATTCTGACCAATTCAGAACCGTCATTTCTGTCTTGTTTGGATACAAAGTACAGTCTGTCAATCTACTTATTTAAACAAAATGTATTTATTCACAGTATTAATTACTTAGGAACTAATTTACCCAGGCTTTTTTCGGGGCCCTCCTTGGGAGTCCTGGGTTAAAAAAAAAAAAAAAAAAAATCAGAAATTCCAGAAACTACAGTGCCCTTGTCCACAGGTACTGAACCCACATACAGTACGTCACTGCTCTATTTTCATTACCTCTTAGGAAGGAGAGACTCTGGGTCAGCCAGTCACAGGCCTCCAGGGCTTCATTTAGTAGGAACAGTGCAAACATACAAACAAGGAAATTCATTATCCTGTAAGGTGTACAAGAAAATTCCTTTTTTTTCCCCTCCAAATTTCTTTGTTCACAATAAATCCATTAATTTGACCAAAAAACTGGTACAATTGATGGATGGTAAAATGGACAGACTGGTGGACTGACAGACTGACACTGCCAGCCTTCCAGCCACGTCATTAGCGCAACTAAAATGAACAAAAGATTTGTTTGTTCTTTTCTTTTCTTGATGAGACTGGTGCAGACAGTGAACTTTCATCAATTACAGTAATTCACAAACAAGCTTGTTAGACTTTCACTTAATCTTCACTGACAGCCTGTGGCTTTTGGCTTGGGAAAAGTCAACAAAATTAGTCATGCAGTGTCTAAAGATGGAAGGCAAGCTCCTCTAATTTTAGAGTATAATGTGTAAACAATTGAGAAAAGGTTATATGATGCAAAGTGGCTACTTTTACAAGTTATGACACATAATACACACATTGTCATATCAATAGGTACAACTGTTTTACCAAGTAAATTGATATGTTTGATCACATTCAAATTCTACAAGTTGCAACATTACACAGATTGTTTCTCAGAAATCACAGTATTGTCATTCTATCATTTATTGTTATTATTATTCTATTTTAGTTTGCACACACTTATATCAGCATATTTTAATTCACAAACACAGATCACTGATCAAATGCCAAACTGTTAAGCATATTTAAGACATTTTGAGCTGTGACTCTTGACCCAGCCAATTATGGGTCCCAATTCTTTGATGATTTACTAATTTTTGTCAAAGTTATATTATATGGCAGTGCTGTTGCAGGCAGGGACTAGGGAATAGCGAGAATAGTGAGCATTCTTCATGTTGGTGTTTCAAGAATGTTCTATCATATTAGAGTTAAATCTGCTGCAGAGGAACAGCATTGCTTATTGTTTCTTCCAGAATAGACTTTTTCAACAGCATATTCATGAACACACAATGATAGAGTAACATTGAAAAAAAATAAAGTGAATAAATGTTTATTCTTATGGAATACTGATTTCAAGCAAATTCCAAATGTCTGCAGGTTGATGACATCCTGGGCAATTGGAAATCAATATACATACTTATTGAATTTTTATAAGCAATTTGTAGCTGATCGGTTTGATGTCAATAATGTCCTTGCAGGATGAAACCAAAGCCATTACCAAGTCAGCAATTCTGATTTCTCTCAATCTCATCTTTTCTGTCACTATATTTTTTGTGCTTATCTTTCTCTCCTCTATAACTTTTCATTTCCTTTCTACTCTGTCCCTTTCATCCTTTTTGTCACTTATCTTTCATCTCTTGTCTCTTTTGCTCTTGCTTTTTTCCTTCTCTGAGGTCACAGATGAGTGTGTGTCTGTTGTTTGAAGTGAGACTGGAGAAACAATGTGGCTGAAAGCCTGAGTCAGTTCACAGGGGACTGAGGGATTCCCTGTCTGCCCTTCTTTTTAATAATAACTGTTGTGACTTTAGCTGCATGGTTTTGGAGACACAATGAAACCACTATTATATTTTACAGTAACTTGACTAATCGAACGTAATGACAATATTTTTATTTAAAAAATTAAATATAAATGGCTGAAATGGCTATTCAGTCAATTCCATTGTCGTGAAATTAGCTAGAGCCAATTGGCATTTGATTTTCTTTTCTGTTTTCAAGTTCTTGGAAGTATGCAGCTGTGCTGCTTCATGATTTTCACCAATCCACTTTAGTCAAGTGGTGAACACATTAGACCACTGCTGGGTAAATCAGTGCCATCTACTCAGTCTGTTTACCAGTAATCATTTCAAATAAGCAAAGCTGCTCAACCTGTGACAATCCTTGATTTTTGGCCATTAGATGCATTATTATTGCAAGCTGTGTGAAGCTTTAAAATTATTTTTTATAAACATAGGAATCAAATTATATGAGATCTTAGCTTGGTGCCTCTTTAATTCATCAGAAGGTTATTTCACTGACGGAAAGATTGAATGTAACCCCATATGGCCTCTTTAATAAGGAATTAGTTCTTATATCCAAGTCTTTACAGTCTGCAATTTCATATAGCAAGAGTATTCACTAGAAGAATGTTGGAGATGATCTGCAACAGAAAATCAAACATATTGCAAAAAGGTAGGAAGAAAATATGAAAAAAACCCATGAGATTTTTATCCTTGTAAACATTATTAGAAGCACAGCTGTCTGTTTGTACTTGGCATTTTCTCTCCTTCCATTCATCTTTTCCTTTTAGCATCCATCTGTTCATGTAATAGGACATACTACAGCATTAGGCAGGCATCACTTTCTTCTCTTGACAAGTTGCAGCTTTTCTTGATATAGAAGTTTTTGACTAAAGTCTGATCTTGATTCTTAATTTTTTGAGTTTATTGTTATTATTGTTATGCTAATTTTATAAAGTTGTACTGCATTTTATTTCTTTTTTATTTTATTTTTATATTGCATTTTATTAAAAAAAAAGAAGCAGTAGCACCAACTTCACTTCAAATTATCAACAGTTTTGAAACTACATATGACAGTGATCCTTGCTTTAAATGATGAGCTGAAGTCTCAGTCTCAACAGAAACACAAATACACACACGCACACATGATGAGATGGATGTGTGTGTATCTTCTGTACCCAAGCATGGCACAATGGGGTTTTACTGTCAATATGCTGATTTAAATTCAGATTTTGTGTCCTGTCCTCCTCTGTCCCTCTGTCTCATGTTGCTCCGGGCACTTGGTGGAGGCCTCTGTCACACTGAAAAAAAATAATTTGAGAGAAGAACAGAAAGAGGAAGATAAAAGAGAGACAGAAATAGTAATTGTAATACTGTTTCATGTAAAACAATGAAGAAACCAAATCACATTTCAAGGTTTTCACACATTAAAGTCCCGCTGCAAATGTTGTAATTATCATTTACATTTCACTGATATATAAGAATTTGCTGTGTGATTCTTTTTCTGACAAAAAGCATGAATAATTTTAATATTTTGTTCCTTTTTGTCTCATCTACAGTGGAGATCTCATTAAGTTCAAGTAGGCATGTCTATGACAGGATACTTTAACTTTTAACACATCTGTTTGTATAATTAAAATGATCATCATCACTTGCTCCTTCCAATGAAACGCATGTGAAAAAAAAAATGAATACAAACATTTTGTCAGGGATTGCACAGTGTCACCAAATATGAAGATAAAATACAGTATATATCATTTTGCAAGAGAGGGAGTTACCTCAAAGCCCAGAGAGAACCAACAGCAAGTGTTGTTGTCACTCAGTGGGAATTAGAAGCTCTGATGATGTATGTTGTTGTTTGTAGTTGTGATTTAGCTACTCTGGTAAACTGAATCAGTGACACCATCACTCTCCAACACACTATGAAAGAATCGAAATGGAGGCTTGGGATTTGCCAAGCCGGCTCTCACCTTTACCAAATGCAGACCATTAACTTTCTTCATCAAATCAAACTTTTTAATTGAAGTCGAGTCTGGAATATGATCACATGCACATTCATTGTCAGTTAAAGGTGGTCTGAGGCTGCACCTGTGGGACAGGCACTCTGAAATGCAAAATTCGGATGAAATCTTATTTTACTGCAGTTGTTGACCTTAGGAAGACATTAGGGAGTAAAACTTTACCTTGTAAATCAAATGATTTTCACTAAATAATCTTAGATCTGAGATTATTAACATTTTTGTAAAACTGAATATGCAGGTTTTCACTGCAGTGGGCCCTTTAATACTAAGCTTCTGATGGCTGAACCCTTCCTTTGCCACACTACCTGGTTACTGTAAATAGGTTTTAGGTTGTAAAGGTGGGGGTTGGACAAGATGGATGCTTATTTGGCATCAGAGAGGCTGGTGAGGAGAAAAGTCTGAAAAGGCCCTCAAAAAGCTTTTTTGAAAGGGGGTTATCACGGTAGTATGGCTCTAAACAAGGCTACTTTAAACTTCATATAATGAAAAGACAGTAGATGAAAGCCTTTTAAACAAAATTGAAATGCCTTTGATACTCTGTTATCCATACATAATACTAAGCATAATGAGGTGAAAATGTTTGGAAATGAGTGGTAGACAGATGGAAAACAAAGCAAAAGACTTAGAGGATAAAAATGTTTCTTTTTCTCATTTTATACTCTCAAAGAATTCAGCTGTATGTTTTCAGAGACACAAAAGAGTGAGCTATGATATTTTACTCCTTTTCCACCAAGCTTTCTCAATTCGTCTTGTGGTTGCGACTCACATCTGTGTGAAATTGCTGCCTCATGTCCAGTGATCTGTGCAGACGACCATCTCGAGGTCAAAATCAGACTGATCTTGCAAAAGGTTGGACTTGTGATGAGTAAATACAGGTTACCACTGGTCACTGCTGATCAGAAAAACCTGACCATGGTTTCCATTTTACACGCAGCAGTGAGTGTTGGTTAATGGGCCAAACCTTATAACAGAAGCAATGAGACAAAACTGCTTGACTTTACAATCTGGTCCTTCCCTCCCCTTGGTCTCTACGTCCCTTCAAGTGGCAGATTTGTTTATACTCAGTGAAGGAAATAATTATGCAATTTAAAATATTTATGACACTAAAATAAGGAGCAAAAGTGCCTGAAAATGATTTTTTTTCTCCCTTTCTATTTTGTTCTGAGTAAATATGTTTTTCTTAATTCTTGCACTGACGGACACAAATTAAAGTTACTGATTAGGAACAAAATAATTTTTAGTTGGTAACTTTGGTTAGTACTTTTCTTTACATTCATTACACAGTAATAATAATAATAATAATAATAATAATAATAATAATAATAATTAATAATAATGACACTATAATCTTGAACGTTTATAATTGTAAGATCCCACAGCCTCTAAAATGTTCCCATCACATCAACCTGCCACTTCATTCAATGATTATTACTATATTGATAGCATGTTAAGCCACCATAATGATTATGGGCCTGCATGAATACATTACTCCTTAAAAAGCACAACAGAGCCAATAGGCCTGTTTTATGTGAACACATTCCATTCATAACTTATTGTTATTGCAGATAAAATGTTTTAATCCTCACACATTTTAATTGCACTCTGCATTTAACAATCAAAATGAGTCATGTTTGAGAAGGTGGAGTTAAACTGAGATACTAAAGGAAGACAACTGTACCATCAACAGTAATTTCTGTTGAATACACTATTATGGCCTCCTGCTGTTTCTTTTCAAGTTCAGCATCATAGAAAACTCTCAGCACTCAATGTAAGTAAAATATCTATACATTTATACCATTATATCATAAGTGCCTAGTGAAGTAATATGAGAAACAGAAACCATTAACAGTCTAATATGTCATAATACCTTTGCACAAGGCTGAAAACAGTTGAGACCCAGGGAGGATTTGACAGTGTGTGCATAATAATGACCAAAGTAATTGACAAACATTGACCAGGGGACGTGCAAGAAATACTTCTAAGGGTTTTTGTCAGCAGAAAAGTTTTCTAGGAGAAACCCAGGTGACTTAAGAAAGCTGTTTTTAGGTGGAGGGTTTAACGGAAAACTGCTGATGTATCAGACATGGGCTATTGTGTGGAGCAATACACGCGCACACACACACACACACACACACACACACACACACACACACACACACACACGTGAAAACAAGCACGTGCTCTAACAAGCATGTTGAGCCAAAAACAAAAAAGAGCTAGACACACACACACACACACACATTCTCTCTCATACCTGCCCACACCTGATTTTGAGGTTGTGGGGGCATGACGCTGGCATAAGGCCCGCTGAGCCTGTCAGAACCAATCACAGCATTTAGCAGAGGGCTGGCATTTACAGCCGATTTGCTTAGATCAGCAAAGCACACAGGGTTCAGCCAGTAATAAGCCTCCTCCTCTGGTGATAGATCACCTGTGACACACATGGCCACATGGGGATAGACATGGCCACTGGCGTGTGCTGAGACAAGTCAAGACCAGACACAGGAATGGAGGAAGAGAAAGGAGGGAGAGAAAGAGCAAAGGGTAGAGGAGATATCTCACTTTCAAACTAACTTAAAGGGCCATACCGGCTATCGTGCATATTTGAGCCCAATATATACAACCCGCATACATGTTACGTTACTGACAACTATTTCCAAAACATAAAACCATATTTTAGTTTTCCTGTTATTTTTTTCAAATCCTCTAATCTTTCAAACTTCAACAAAAAAACAAATAGACATTTTGCTTGATGTGATGTATTGCATATCTCAAGCATGTTTCACGTCTCTACAAGTTAATTTTAATAGCATACGGAAAAAAAAATCTGAAATTAACCACTAAAAAAGTATATTGTGGGAAATTGTTGTCAGTAACATAACATATATGCAGATTGTATATAGTGGGCTCAAATATGCACAGCTCCATGGTCCTTTAATAAGCTCTTGCAAAAAGTTATGAAGGAGCACTGAATTTTAAAGGTACAAGGGATGATTCAACCAATATAAGAAGGTGAATCAGATTACACATCAGCATTGGAGCTACAGTAACAGCATGTGTATGGTTATAACTTACAAGTTCCAGACTTTTTTTCCTTCAGATGATGACATCATAGCAGCGCTGGATTAAAATTACTATATCTATCGATCTGTCTATCTATCTATCTATCTATCTATCTATCTATCTATCTATCTATCTATCTATGAAATACTGTTGTTCTTCNTCTATCTATCTATCTATCTATCTATCTATCTATCTATCTATCTATCTATGAAATACTGTTGTTCTTCAGTTAGATGCAGTTGGTTAACTGCCTAAAGCCATGGAGGCTCTCCACAGTGCAATGGCACTGATCACTGAACTAAATTACAGTGTGCTTTTTATTGTCTGACAGTGTGTAAAAAGAAAAAAAAGTGAGATTTTCATTTTATGCTTGATGACATTGAAGTCACAAAAACATTCAAATGTGCAAACTGTAGTTTAATAATCAATGCATTTATCTTCCATTTTATATTTTTGAAACTGTAATATAAAATATAGGAGGAAAACTGAACACTTACGGTAATGATCTGATGAAAGCCCATGGCTGAAATGTCATGTTTGTAATCAATAAATAGAGCTAAATATTTTTTTACAACACATGAATTGCACCATGGATTTACTTTTTTTTTTTTTTTTTTTTTTTTTTTTTGCAGCACCTTGTCTCTTGCTGTATGAGCACAGACTCTGGATTTTTAATATACAAATTCATTTTGCATGTGATTTGAGTTATGGCAAACTGTTAGAAAAGCTGTTGAATGCAGCTAAAGTCCACCAGGAAGACTGCAGGTAGGCGATATGAACTAAAAGATCCTCATCTTAAAATAACTTGTGCATGGTATATATTCACCTGCTCTACCACAGCTGCTGAGTCGCCAGTAGCTGCTTTAGGCAGCTCATATAAATGCATATATAATATGTCACCACTTCCCGGAATCTCTCCAGGCTTTTACTATACACAAGAATGTACAATCTCTATTTTACAGGCCTGTTTAAAAATGGTTCAAGAAGTTCTGAGTGCATCAGCAGAACTGAAACTTTACACGAAAACATTTTCTTTGTGATGACCTCTCTTGTGGGGAGCAATTGTCTTCAGATAGGATGAGGCCATCTTCACTAGATTACAGCCACCAGTAGCAGCCTGGAGGGTTATAGAAAAGTCTGAGCTGGGTTCCTAAGACTGAAACAATTATCTCTCTAGTTGGAGCACAATGTGAGGATATGTAACAAAATCAGCATGCAAAGAGGCATGCATGTATGACCCCTATTATAGAACCAGAAAGTTCAGTTCCTGAATAAACTATGTTCGCTGACATGCAGTATAAACATACTGTATGCTGTAATTAATCATTAATCACAGCATTGCTATTCTATTATTCGGCATCTACTGAACAGAGCGCTGTGACCAGCTGAGCCAGAGAGCCCCCTAACTGAACGGGGCCTCGTCATTGGTTGAACCAGAGCTCCACTGAATTATTGACAAGATCACTTTCTATAGAAAAATCAAAATGGAGACCCCTGTGATTTATCAAGCCCCTTAATCACCAAATAGGGCCCTGTGATTGGTTTAGCCAGAATCCCATTCCCCTTGTGCGCAATCACAGTAATAAGTATGTAGGCCTGTCTTCTTGGCAGGTAAAGTTAAAGAAAAAAAAAAAAAAAANAAAAAAAAAAAAAAAAGTGGTTGGTTGGAAAAATACTTTTTGTGTCCAGTTTCAACTATTCATACTTTCACAATCAGCTGGAATTGCTAGTGTGATTTCTATTCATTTGAATGCGACTTTTTTTTGTTGATGTTTATACTCTTGCTCGAGCAATCTCACAGAGAAAGCAAGTGCAAACTAAAATGGATAATTGTCTCATTTTCTGCTAATGGATTTCCCCTGCAAACAATGGTTATTATTGTGCTTGTCTGAGTTTGTTCCTCAGCCAAATAATCAAAGTAATAGACAATTATTTTTGTGTTAATTTTTGATAGAAATTGTATTAAACTATGTTGTGGGGATTTGCGTTTAAAGACCACATACAGTATATGACTATAACAGATTGCTTCCACAGTGACTTCAATTAACTTAATGCTCTACTCAACATGAGAAATTACATCATAAAATTTAGGGAGGAGACAGGAAGGTTAAAGGAATGCAGGGATGTCATTGCAATGTTGTATTCTTTTTGTCTGCATGTCAACATTTGCTTTGTAAGCTATTGTCTGCCATGGGAGCATTTTCATTCTCATCTGCACTATGTGAAAAAATACTGCAGAAATAGCAGAGTGACTGAGCAGAAAATGATATCTTTGGGTTGTTGCCCTCCTCTGAATGTCAGAATACTGTCACATTTCCTGTCTCAAGGCCAGGAAATGACCCAATCAGGGAGCTTTTGTTTTCCCATTTAGTAAGTCCCCCGTCAAACTTTACTTATCTCTCTGCCGCTCACACAGCAAGCAGTAGACAGGTGGAATGTCTATGAGCACGACACACACACACACACGCACACACACACATTCTGTAGCAAACATTCAAGCTCAATGTCTTCACTTAGCTCAGTGCCTTGTCAGTCCTTCAGTGTCTTATTTTAAGTAGCAGTCATCAATAATGGATGTGCTGAGGGGAATAATTGATGGTACACACAGCTTCCTCTAATACTCCTTAGTTTGACGGATGAAGGGACAGCAAGAACTCTTTGGTAAAATTGTCCTCCATCCACCCACTCACACTCATATATACCCACACTTAGTTTGATAGATGGATGAACAGCAAAAATTCTGCTGTTGGATATTTTTCAACCCTTTCTAGAAGTTATTATCCAGATCATTTAAAGTAGAATCGTCAAAGTATTGGTCAAAAATTCAATAATGAACCACAAGTTTCTTTCTGAGTTCCAGTTATGTCAAGAGTGCAAATTTTGAGCCAGGGTCCTTTTGAGAGACTGGATTTCCTCAATATGGATTTTAGATTTGACAGGGATAAACAGGTTGAGCCCACAGCTGTCATCTAGAAAGCAGCACACTTAGACTTCATATTTGCTATTTAGCTTACAGTACTTTGTATCTTTGTAATAACTCGGAAGGTACTTGTTTCTGATTGGGTGGCCTTTGAAAATTTAAAATGTATTTACTTTTATTTTATTTGTTTGACCTTTTTGTAATATATGTGGTTGTAATATAATTCCAATAATGAACTCATAGATTGTGCATTATTGCTTGCATGGCAGGTCCAAAAACAAGGTCGATTTACCACCACATTGCATGCTGTCAGTGAGTGTGTCATATCCTATGTGGTTTCAGGGACAACAAATCAATAGCTAAAACACATCTGCTATTGTCAAGACTATTCATTCCTCCTTTTAAACTTTTGAATTGTATGGGTGTATATGTGCATGTACTAAGGTTAGGTTAAGGGTTGCACTTAGGAAGCACTTATAATTATGACTATTGTAACCCCCCCCCCCCNCCCCCCCCCCCCAAATTACTGCAAGATAATACAAAATCCCCACAGGTAATGTGAAACAAATGTGTGTATGTTTATAGGTTATTACCCAGGAAATTTGGGCCATGTGAACCACCTGTTTGGGTATGAAAGCGTGTGTATGTGTTTTGAGACCAGAAATACAAAACAGCTCTCTCAGGAAGTAAAAGTCAGTTCTTGCCTTTAAAGATGACCTTGTCATTTTATGTACGCAACATCAATGAGCTACAGCAGGGTTATTTCTAAAATGTGAAGTGGGCACGTGTAAGGGAATGTAAGGCCACAGCAAGTATGTGTGTGAGAGCGTGTGGCTTGCTTGCATGCATATTCACCTAAGTGCATCTTGTAGGTATTGTTCCATTTGTTTCAAAATCTAACAGATCCAAAAGCCAAAAGCAATTTTGCAATGTCACACACCAAAAACAATATTCATCTGACTATTTTTCAAAAGCAGGCAGCCATGCTCTCTTTACCAAAACACAATTTGATACATCAGACATGATATTTGTAGAAAAATCTGAGATATTATTTTCAGTTTTATTTTGTTATGGCATGTATTAAATCATCAATCACACTGTCTACATTAAATAGTATGGCTGTAATGGTTTCCTATTGTTTTGTGTGTGTGTGTGTGTGTGTATTTGTACTGTTTTTGGGTTTGTGTGTATGCACATGTACTGTATGTGTATGCTGGAGCAGTGTTGTCAGAGCTGTCGTAGATTTGGCTGACTGCTTAGGCACAACGCTGCCATGTTGGAAAAACTGTGATGCCATCTGGCAAGTTGCATACGCATCACTGCAACTGTGCATCTTTTCTGGTTCATGACTTGTAAACACTGCTTTGGATGAGTAAATGTGTACACACTGAAGTGTCACAGTTTACTTAATGAGTTAAATACAAGCACCAAAGGAAGTTGCCACAGAGCTTTTTTGTGTCACTGCATATGTGTCAAAGGACCACGGTTGAGGAAGTGGGATGCGAATAACGGTCCAGCAAAATGTAAGGTTTCTGTGGTCCACAGCTTTTAAAATAATCCCCAAAGGGCCCCAGAGAGACTTCCAGAATTCCTTTAAAATCAGATTTTCTGGTAATGTTCTGAATGATTGTACCAAGTACACCACTCTCTTTACAAATATTATTCCTGCATTTATTTTCATACTTACTTTCATTTTGGTGGGATACCAGTATTTACACACCCTTCCATAGTGATGTGTGTGTTCATTTTTGGCTGTCAAGGACCAGTTTTCTCCCACTTAGTAAATATAACTTTATAATGTATAGAGGTATTGTCAAAGTCAAATTTGAACACATTTTCCATGTAGCTGTAGTTTCCTTGCCATAATGTTACATGGATTGATTTTTTTTTTTTTTTTTTTTTTTTTTTTTNGGGGATGACATTTAAAAGAGAGCCTGATTCTACCACTTCTACTAAAAGGAGGACTTCTTTAAACACTCAAATCCATGTCTGCCCTAAGCTGCTGACAGCACTCAATTATCTCTTACTGTTATCGACGGCCGTTCATGATGCTTCTTCTAGGAAGCATTTCTTCAGTTGTTCCTTAAAATAACCAGTGAGGCAATAAGAGACACTGTGTTCCTGAAAGCCTTTTTTGGAATAACACATCTGCTGGATTTATTCATTTGAGGATTACAGCTGTTCCCAATTATTCTCCTGTGTTGCCACTGCTGCCTTTAAAAAAAATAGAGAGCGTTTTTAGCTATGCTAGGATTAGTCTGGATGATGTTGGACACACACACACACACACACACACATACACACACGTATAGGCACAGAACACAGTTATATGCCTGCAAACCTTCCTAAAGCCATGATTTAGTGATAAGCAAAAGAACCACATTTGTTGTCCGAATACTGGACATTATAGACATTAATTACAGTCCATAGTCCATACAGCCATTGTTCTTCCATTCTGTAACATCTACTGAATTGAGTCCATGATTGGCCAAACTCCCCTCACTGGGAGATGCTCATGATTGGTTGAGCCAGTTTCAGCTGCATCCATAATAACACTTTTTTTGAGAACAGGAATATATCTCATTTGACATCTGTTATAAGAATTTTCCTCAGAACTTTTAATATTATCCTTTTGTTACAAGTGCTCATATATGCAGGGACAGCAAACAAACCAAACATGCTTCATAATGTAGCATGACCAACGTGCTCAACAGGCTTAGTAGTCTGCAAGCTGCAGGGACTTTGAACATAGCATGACCAATGCACTGAGACTTGCTAATTAGAAAGCTGCTATGGCCCCTGTCTGTGTGTGTTTGTACAGTAAACTGTAGGGGAGCGTAATCATACCAGTTATTAAAGATGTACACGCATGAACACACAGTCAGATACATACCTACACATATCCAGGATTAAGGCAAGAGAGAGAGAGAGAGAGAGAGAGAGAGAGAGAGAGAGAGAGAGAGAGCATCAGCGTTGGTCTACCTTTGTTTTAATTTTTTTCACTTTTCTTTATTTAAGCACTTTTATCTTTACATGGTTTTTATCTTCCAGGTCTAGATTACATGCTTCTACAGTATAATGACAGCCATTATAAACAAGCACCCAACTTCAAAGACAACAGAAAGTTAAAAAGAAAAGCCTATAAAGAAAGAACACAAATGTTTAGCCTCTCCACAAGCGGCTCTTGTGTATCACACCACTTTAGAGTTGAGCATACAGAAATAGCCATAGTAGAAATCCCATTTTTCACTGTAAGCTTGCTGAACTGCTGCTGCAAAGGGCTTTGATTGGAAATATTTATTCTCCGCAAATTTTGGAAATGACAAATTATGCTATGTAAAGGTGAAAAGATTGATACTTCGGCTTGGATACTTTTTCCTGAATACTCATCTTTGGTTGTAGTGTCATGCTTCTACAGTATAATGATATCAAAAAAACTAGTGGTAGCATGAGGATGCCAGAGGAATAAAGGAAACAAGACTTTTACTGTCAAATTTGATATATTTTTTTTTCCTTTCACAGCTTGAATGGTTTCTGACAGCTGCAATCTGTAACTTTCTGTACATACAAATTACAGCAACAAAGTCACATTTATGAAATTATGACATGTTGTTATTGTCAGTAATCAGTGAAAATATAATTCCTGTGTAATGTGAACATAAATATAGTACTTAGTGAAGTAATCCAGCTAGACTGCGTAGACTGCATCAGCATTTCTGTTAAAGTAATGAAAGTGTCTCCACCCCTGATTTGTTAGGATTTCATGACACCTTACGGTACAGATGAATGTAATATTGCAGATTTCATGTACATTTTAGTTTTCCATATTAAAAAAGGACTTCACTGATTTTTGATTGAGCACAGATCTTCAGAGAGCCTCAAATGAAAGAAAGTGAAAAGACTAACTGAGGTCTAGACTGTAGTCATAGTGTTTACAGTGATGTTACAGACATGGTGACATTATCTTGTGCGTAATTGGACCCTCTGAAAGGAATGAAAGCTCTCTTTGAAGCTCACTTTGTACTATAAAAGCTAAAAACATCAATCTATAAGCACTGTATTAATTAATTTCAGTAGCACTGCTCAGAGGGTTATCTTTGTCTGCAGTACCACAGTTTTATTAATGAGCTTAGATATGACTCCTTTTTGTTTTAGAATGGAAGTTATATTACATCATTGTTCTATTATATCATAGGTACATCCATGAGAAATCACAAACTGAAAAAGTTCTTTTTATTACTGTTAACAATTAAAATAAAACTCTGCCTTTTATGCTATATAAGCAGAGGGAATGTTAAGAAGTGTATATAAAATGATTTGAGATTTCCAGGCATGTATTCTCCATGGTAAAATTGAATCAACTTCTTCCTGAGCCACTTGTACTTTTTTATAAAATAGCCAAAAAAGTGACTGACTTCCTAAAGGACACAGAAAGACAGAAACTGAGAAAGGGTAGAAATATACATGTGATTACAATTCAGATAGTCATTTCCTGTCTTTTTCACTGAATTCTCATGCCAAGTCAGTAATTTAATTAAGCAATTAAGCTTGGAGGTGGCATGTTAACAATGCTGTTGTGTTAACTTTCTTTATTATGAGAGTGCTTCACACAAATGTGTTTCTTCTCACATTTGAGTGAAACTGGTGAGAATTCCTGTGGCTGTGAATTTTAGCACATTGGATCTTTTCTCTCCTTTTATTATTTCTCACGTTCTCAAGTAGCCTGGCTGATAGTTCGTAGTCATAGTTTTCATCCAAATCTTCTCTTTTCTTCAGCATTGGTTAGATAAATGCAAAATAATTAAAAAAAAACAAAAAAACATGTCAAAACAATTGTTTGGTCAATCTCATGTTTCCATTGAGGTTGTTCATGATGCCATGTCACTGTTTGTTTATTTATTTATTTATTTATTGTGTGGTGGTGGTGGGGTGCTCTGCCCTGCCCTGCATCAGCCAATCATGGATGGAAAAACTGTAAAAACTGTGCTTTTTGTTAATACTTACCAGCAAACAAAGCAATAGAGACAGATTGTATGCACTTTCTTTAGGAACTGCACACTAGTTTATTTTGTTCATCAATCTATTGAAAGCTAGAGACAGACACCATGCCAATGTAACTGACTGAAGTGACTATATTAGTATATTGCAGTGGGGTCCAAAAGTTGAAAATCTGTGATGTTTTCCATGTAAATCTGGAAATAATGAGAAAGCCTGACATCACAGGAAGCTCTTTGGAACATTGTCAAATCATGCTGAGATAACTTGGGTCATCAGGTTTTGCACAAACTTGTAGAGTCCATGCCAGCTCAAGTGCATGCTGTCATTAAAGCAAAAGGGGGGCATACCAAATACTACGATATTCTGAAATTCATCTACATTTTTCAAAGATTCAACTTTTCACTCAAATTGTTAAGATGATGTTGTCATTTGTAATGAAAAATCTTCTATTAAATTATATGTATTAAATTATGTATATATATATACATACATACATACACACATAGTGGGATCCAAAAGTCTGAGACCACTGTGATAATGCTTCTATTTCACATTCTTTTTTAATTTAATTTTTCATTACAAATGATAACATCATCTTACCAATTTGAGTGAAAAGTTGAATCTTTGAAAAATGTAGATGAATTTCAGAATATCTTAGTATTTGGTANAATTTGAGTGAAAAGTTGAATCTTTGAAAAATGTAGATGAATTTCAGAATATCTTAGTATTTGGTATGTCCCCCTTTTGCTTTAATGACAGCATATATATATAAACATAGAATTTTATATATATAAAATTCTGTTTTTTTTGTGAAAACAGAAAATATTCTTTTAAATATTTTTGAAAACAATAAGAAAGTAAGAAAATCTTACTGCAATAAGAAAATTGTTTTTATATTACAAGGTCAAATCTGACTCCCGTTAGTGATTACTTCAAAGTTACTTGAAGGTTGATTTAAAATACTTCACTTCTGAAAATTTGATACTCATTTCAAGCATATTTTATTTATATTCAAGCTTATTAACTACAGTATATTCTCATTTGACTTGCAGTGGTAGGCTTAGACCTGTTGAAATAATGAATCAGCAGAGAAGTTGTTGAAAGGTACCAGAGGGAATGCACCGTGGCAGTCTGTGGTTTACACTATAGAGACAAACCTCAGATAAATAATGTATGATGCCTTAAATTATAGATAGGGAAGCTGAAGTAACACACGACCCTGCAGGGACGTACACACATACGCACACCTTTGTACACATACACACGCATTAGATCAGTTAACAAGAATATCTGGTACATACAGATGAGGAAATGTGACATTCCACAATGATCCGTGACTCAAGCAGCACATTTACCACACATCCCCATACACACATACATAAACACACCTGAGGTGTGGACTAACATATTCATTTTTCCATTTTTGTATGTTACATTTTCATTAGAGGATTTAAGTGTAGACTTACACTGAAGAAAGAAGACAGAGAATGACCTCCACTTGCCACAAGGAAAACCTGCCACCCTTCTTCAACAAATGTTCTTCTTTAGTCCACCTTTAAAAAGGGTTGAAGCCTAAGGCATACTAATGAATTCAGTGTGCTATAATACTTTGCAAATTAAGTCTTCCTTTCTTTCTTTCTTTCTTTCTTTCTTTCTTTCTTTCTTNGCTATAATACTTTGCAAATTAAGTCTTCCTTTCTTTCTTTCTTTCTTTCTTTCTTTCTTTCTTTCTTTCTTGCATCTTGCCTTAGCTGAGCAAAGAAGAATTATTTTCCTTCTATCTCTGTGTCCAAGTGGAACTATTTAGCATCAAGTCCGTGTTTCTCGTGGGAGAGCTGAGTCGACACATCATTACTGTGCAGCAGCTGTTCTCACATGAATATTGGCAAGATGTACACTGTTAGTTGCTACAGCAGATTAAAACCACAGGAGTATCTGGGATAGACACACATCACTGTCTATACATACATATATATATATCTTTAAGATCAAATTCAAGTGGTTTATTTGAGAAGAATGTAGTGTAGCAAATTTTATTTCAAAAGCGCAAAACATTTGTAATTATTTTGTTTGTTGTCATTGCAAGCAACCAAACTCAGTCACCCATGGTGTGAACTTGAGCTTTACTTGAAGCATTGTTCTGAGTCATTCAATAACCTCACAAAACTCCCTCTGCATTTAAAAAACTTCCTCCAACATTTTTGGTTCTTGTGCCAGGAGGGATACTCTGTTGTAAGTCTTCAGACTTTATATTTGATGAAAAGCACTGAAATTTTTTTGTACGTTTTTGCTTTGTGTAAGAATGTAATAGGTATTACAGATATTGGCAACATGATGCACTTATGTATGTGGATTCACAAGTGCATGCACAGCCATTTCCATGTGTGCATGAGCACACAGTTTGCTGAAAAAAAAATGTAGAAGCAAAGTTGTCATTGCTTGGAACTGTCTTGAGTGAAAAAATTAGCGAAATACCTATATTTTAACAACCATGATTTTGTATCTGAAAAACTCTGTCAGGGATCAGGTCAGTAAGAGGGCGTGCATATGCGCACGCACGCACGCACGCACACACACACACACAGAGAGAGAGAGAGAGAGAGAGTTACCATCATATATGCTGGCAAAGCTGCTAACCAGTTTTGACCAGTGAGTTAATCTATCAAACTTTACTGTCAAAGCTGAGCATAATGGCATATTAGAAAAGTGGGTGATCTAATTGTCCAACAATCTTGGACAAAGAAATTTGAATTAACTTTGTGAAACAATCAGGATGTTTGCTGTCTTCTTGAATGGGAAAGTTTTCACTGGGACTTGTGACTTCACTAAATAGTGGAAAGGTTTTGGAGTGGTTTGTGAATGTTTGAATCCAACCAGGATCTTTCTGTGTGAGACAAAACATTATGCTACCTTCAACTGGAAAATGAGAAACGGATTATGAAACTTGTGACAAAGGACTGATCAGGGGTGTCTGTGCAGCTTAAGCTTCTGTGTACCAAAGATACAATGCCATCACCATTTTCAGTAGAACAAAGAGTTAAAGTTGCTGGTACATGTTTTGCAGTTAAGATTTTTAGATGCAAACAGTGCACTTCATTTAAAATAATGTACCTTTGTTACAGTATATGAAGACATAAAGGCTCAAGTAGTTCAAAGAATGAGCCATGCATAATTATTGTTAATCACATTAAAGCTAAAAATAAAGAAGCAATTACTTGCCAAACAGTCCTCTGCCTCAGGAATCAATGATGCTTTCCATAACTGTCTTGGCCAAATAGATGGATAGATCGTGCCTTTAAGTGTTTTGCCTATTCATCAAAATCATAATGAGACTTACAGAGTGTAATGAAGTTATGACACAGTATCATTAAGGTGAGAGAGAGAGAGAGAGAGAGAGAGAGAGAGAGAAATTTAAGAAATAAGCTTAGGGTAGGATTTTTATTTATGTATGTATTTATTTATTTATGTATTTATGTATTTATTTATTATTAGTTACCTTTTATAAGTAGCTTTAAAAGGTAACTAATAATAAATAAATGTTTTATAAGTAGCTTTAAAAGGTAACTAATAATAAATAAATAAATAACTTACCTTCAAACTAATTAATGGATTTGAAATATATAGATGCTTTTAACAGATTTTAATAGCACTGTCTTTTATGGCTTAAAGTATTCAACAAAGTAAAGCCAAACAACTATTTGATTCTTCAAGCTTCAATAATATTTCATTTAGAAAAACTAATAGATGCTGGCAAATTTGTCAAAACTCATTGTCTCATTACACTAACACTCAATTTTCCTTTTTACAGTATGCTTCTTAAATGAGTGTGCCCATATTGGAAAGTTTCCCTGTGGAGTCCCTACTGCCAGATTAGTTTATCATCCACCAAATCATACAAACACATTCCAATCAGAGCCACTCAGGTATAAAATACTGCAAATAAGCCACTCATGTGTAAAACAGTGCAAAGTAAATTATTTCACTGCTCAGCTTACTAAATTGCTCATACCTCAAATCTGTATCAAATTAAATAGATAGAGGCAGCCACCTGTTAATATCTTAGCCTTACGTGGGCCCAAATTTCAGGTTGACAGTCAACAAGCACAATGACGTTGGTGATTTGGAAATTTTGCTGCAGAGGTTTTTATTTCTGCCATATCTGCCCATACTGTGATACAGAACTGTATAGGGGACATGTTGGCATAAATCCAATGAACATATCATGGACACAGAAGCTCAATTTTTTGTCTGTCCACTCTCCATCAGTGAAAGGATTCCACCAATACACTTTAGCAGTATCTGAAAAGTAGTGCCTGAACTATGACAGTTTATAACAGCAGTTCACACAATCAACAAGT
Organism: Lucifuga dentata; assembly: GCA_014773175.1. Classification (NCBI taxonomy): domain Eukaryota; kingdom Metazoa; phylum Chordata; class Actinopteri; order Ophidiiformes; family Bythitidae; genus Lucifuga; species Lucifuga dentata. The sequence continues at coordinate 139,811 of VXCM01001978.1, forward strand.
CGCCAAAATTCAGTTCATGTCCTATTGATTTGAAAATCAGAAAACATGCCCAGTGTCAAGGAAGTCACAGTGAGCAAGCACTTCATCTATGAAATGTCTGCAGCAGCACAGCTTATGATGATAACTACACACTAAACATAGCCTAATGATAACCTATTTGTTCCGATGACCAGCAAACTGGGAAATAATCCCAGAGGTTTCTTTAACACTTTCATAACTGTGTAACTGCATATCAACACCACACCTCCATTAGTTAGTTTAGCTATACTTGCATTAAAATCAGGTTTAAATCACAATTAAATTTGGATTTCATGTACGACTCACCTTGGACTTGTCTTCTAAGGAGGCTTAACTTACTTGACTGCCTGAAGTGTATTGAAGGGTGTTATTTCAGCTCTGTAAAACATAAGCAAGGGTTTGAATCAAACTGAGCCTCCAGCCAGCTCTTCTCCATTTGTTAAGTTATTTCATCAACCTTTTTAGCCATCAGCATATAAAGACAGTGCAGTAAAAAAGGCAATTGTAATTGTCTTGTTTTGCAAATTAAACCCATTAAGTCTTAACCTGATGCACCTGTGTGTCTGTTGGACAATCCTTGCATGGTTGACTTGACTGTGCAGCCAAACAAACATTAATCTCAGTGAAGGTGGCGCAGAGTGTGCTTAGCTTGCTTAGCTTAACTCTGGTGTGTTTGTGTGTGTGCATGTACCTGACTGTACTTATTCATCTTCATTTTTTCCACCTTCATTTTAATGTGTGTACATAACTGTATGTGTGTGTATATCCTCATTCAAGTATATGAGTCAGTGGTTGGCAGACTACAAAGTGCCTCGCAGAGAGCAGTAAACAGGAAACCTTGGGACGGACAGGGAGTCGAATGGGTAGATATAGATTGTGAACTTTGTTTTCAAACAGTCTGGTAGTACGGTGAATCAACCAGCGTATGCCTGAAGCAGGACTCTGTTAGTGCTTCCAGTCCAGCTATATATGATGTAAGATGCTCTCTGCAGCAATACTGTGCTTGCTTACCAGCAGTTGCAGTATTGCTCTGGTTTGACCAATCAGGGGCCAGCATTTGGTTCGTGAGGGTCCCTGCCACATATGCAGATATAGCAGCGTTGATGATCCACTTGTCATTGTGATTATTGTATTTTTTTTTAGAAGGTCTCAATTTAACGTATTGTTGGTATCACTCTACCCTTTAAGTGTATATATTACATGACTGTTGTATACTGGTTTCCATAGAGATGCTTTGTTTTCATAACGCATNGTGTATATATTACATGACTGTTGTATACTGGTTTCCATAGAGATGCTTTGTTTTCATAACGCATGCGCAGAATGCACAATCGTGAGAGGCTTGCGATTAATCAATCATGAGAGGCTTGTGATTATTTTGTTCACCCAGAATTAAACACCTGATCAGACGCTGTGTCATTGGAGAATCATTAACACAATGCAAGAGGGGAGTACGAAATCTGCTACATAGACACATAGTATCTGCATGTGTGACACACATATACATACGCACACAGACACACACATTTATTTATTTATTTACTGTATTAAAAAAAGATGTATGTGTGTAATGAATGACTGTTGTATGTTTATTTATTGTCTGATGATGTATTATGACCATACTGAGACAAATTCCTATCAACTGTAAGTTGGCATGGCAATAAAGTATTGTATTTATTTATTTTAACCATGGGGACAGTGACCAGGGTCCATACTAATCAAGCATCTAAGAATTGCCCTAGCCAGGGACTAAACTTCAGGACTGAATTTGAGTCATAGTTGTGAAACTTGTTGACAGATTTCACAGGCCCATTGTCATCAGATTTAGTGCTTATGGCACACTGAGGTAGTCACGATAATCTTGGAGCACTCCTCACACATATATGCAGTGTATTATAGATTTAATTTATAGCTTTTTTGTGGTATAGCAATCACACAAGGCCAAATTGTGATTTTCATTTTATTTTGATTAATTGTGCAGCACCAGTCACTACGTTCACTTCTCACATATAAGCAGTTTCCTTAGAACACTACTACAGTAGTAGTAGTGAAAGATAGTGAATGTAAACTATCAGTAAGGTTTGGAGCATTGGGAAGCAGGGAGGAGGAGAAAGTGGGAGTAAATACTAAAATACTCATACAGTGCACTCCCAGTGGCACTTTGGTTTGATCTCCACCTCATGAATGTTTTGAGAAACCCAAACATGCTTTTTTTTTCTTTACCTTTTACTAATGGAAATGAAGACTAGATCTGGGTGTTCAGACACTTCCTCTTGGTCTAGAGGAGCTTCAGTCACAATACACATGCAATATGGGTAAAGAGATGCAAAGGAAATTAATGTGACCATTGATGTGAATGAATCCAATTATGTCACAAAGACAGCTGTGTTTGGATTGGATTGTCAAAATATCAGATATGATTTGAAGCTTACATTTACTTGTTAGCTCAGGAGACCAATGGAATACAAAGTGCTGATTTTCCCTTTCTTAGATTATTATGAAAAATTCAACAGCTGGAGCCAAACGGGGGGGGNTTGTTTTACAGACCATGTTGGGGGATTTTAATATGGACCAGTCCTTCTAATCCATCCATTTTTCTCTCCAGCATGACAGAAAAAAAGAGGAGAAATGAAGAGCTTGTGAATGAAAGAAAAAGGGTTTGGACTTTGACCTACTGAAATATGAGTTGGTTTTTTTTGTTTGTTTTTTTTAAGTTTTTAGTACAATGTTTTGTTTGTAAACCATCACATAGCCATAGAGTTGTTGCTATTAATATGCTTCTCTTTGACTCTTTCATTTGGTATTTAGAAACAAAACAAATATACAAACTGACGTGCTCATTTACACATTTCATAAGAGCATATTGAATCTGATCACATATTATCCATCCTTTCACATTCACATAGATTCATTCAGTTCATTCATTCGATTCATTCAGAGATTTCAGTGCATTTAGAATGTGAATACCAGCAGATTGATGTGCACTGACGTGTTTTTTTACAACACAGAATTGGTTGAAATGATATGTTTTTATCAATTATCTGCATAAATGTGTTTCTTATCAGGTGAGAAGAGTTTTTGATAGAAAGTGAACGTTGTAATTGGGTGTTGAGTGTTGGTCCACGCCAAACTGATAAGCTCTATTCAAAAGAACAGATTTCACCCAGCAGCAATGTTTACTATAAATCATGTATTTCTGCTGCTAGCTGTGCTGAGCACAATCCATGGCACGAGAGAAGAAATACTTAATTTTTGTACACATACCCTATTAATCTAGCTTTTTATTTTTTTTTTAGGTGTATATGTGACATTTAACACAGGAGACACAGTCACATAAAAATATGCACCCTAGTTAGAGGATCATTTGTTGCATTTTGGTTCTTTTTGTCACATTTGGAAAGGGAACTCCTGTAACACTTAAACCAAGGGGAAAAGTCTGATTAATTAAAATCAATGCACTTTTGTACATTGATAAATATATTTTGTTTTTGACTACATTTTAGTGTTGTGAACCACATGCATTACCAGGATCAATTTGCTTTGTAATACTCCAAAAAGTCAAAATAAGCTGATTTAAAGCTATTCTCTTTCATTTGTTCTCCATACTGATCCACTTGTTTCTTAGCAAACAATACTGGTAATCCAGACACATGGCAACTGTGCTCAGAAATCTGGCAACCAACATACCAAAGCCGTATACTCCAAAATCCATTGAGAATTAGAAGCTGCTTTGTTCTTGCAATGTTTCTTCTGAAAGATGTTCAGCTATCAGTAAGGTTTGGAGCATTGGGAAGCAGGGAAAAGGAGGAGGAGAAAGTGGGAGTAAATACTAAAATACTCATTTATTTTAATTTGTCTGCTTACTGGCACCAAGATACTGCCAAGTAGACTGTTTTATATATTATGTTGAAAAAAGAATGTAAATTTGACTTCAGGGATTTTGTCGAGATTTGTGGGGATGAATCCATATTTGTGTGCATAGTGTGTGTGTATGTGTGTGAACACATGTTGCTTGTAGGCCTTGCTGAATTTGTTTTCTGCTTTCCTGCATCTGTTGGCTCTCTCTCACACAAAAACACAAATAGTATTTCCTGAATCATTTATTTTCCACACTCATGAAAGGCGATGGCATTTCTCCACTTTATAAATGTAGAGCAGTAAACCAATGAATTGATTGGGACCAAAAGTCAAGAAGTAACCATGTCTCCACTTCAGTCAAGTGGTATGTATGCTTGTGTAAAGATATGAGGTGACTCAATAATATATCAACAGGCCAAGATGAGCATCTGAAAGCCAGGACTGAGTTCACGTTGTTTATCAGCAAGCTTTTCAAGTGGTTTTTCCATAAACTTAGGTGTTAATATCGTACCGGGCAAGGTACTTTAGCTGGTCAAACAACACTGTACAAAAGTTAGAAGTAAAATTGTTGAGAAGCAGAACACAAGGAGATTTGGATGTTGTCATTGAAGTGGTCAGAAAAAACAAACAAAAAAACACCTCAAAGTCTTCCAGTTTTCTGTAAACCACTGAGAGCACAACTTAGAAAGTGATAATGATGAAAACAGCGTAATCAGCCAGCTGGTAAATCATTTTAAGTTGCTATAATATGCAAAAAAAGACTTGAATAAATGTTATTTTGGGGGAGATGGGGAGTTGTGTTTTTCTCACTGGGCTGTTGAAGGGAGATATGAGAAAGAGTTGAAATGCTTTCAAGATTAATCATCTTTTGTTTCACATGTTTGCTCTCTGCTCTAGGCAGAAGATTTAAAAAAAAAAAAAAAAAANAAAAAAAAAAAAAAAAAGAAAACATTTTTGAGTAAACTTCATTTCTTTTCTCAATCTTTCCTGCTCCCACATTCTTTACCTCCAGCAATAGTCTGCAGACTCAGGCAGAGACAGAAACATAAATCATCTCAGGAGGCTTGTTGCCCTGAGAAACAGACTGGGATCATAGGAAGGATTATATACAGCTTTGTGGTTTACCCAAGGGCCTTTATAGGCTGATGTCATGGCAACCACAAATTAGTGTTAGCAAGTTGTCTAGGTGTGAACAGTGTAAGTAATGTTGTCTTGTAATGTGTAGTTATTTGGTTGGGTAGGCTTGCATCAGAGTTAGGCTAGGATGAGATTACATGGGAGTCCTTGTCATTTCAGCTAACAATTCTCAAAGTATTTCCAAGCCAAAAATCTGCAGAGAAAGAAAACTGGGCAGGAATAGCAGCATTTTTGGCAACAGACTATAAGTAGAAGATGATTTCAGGAAAAAGTACTTAAAAAGAGATTCAATTTGTTGAATTGGTATGAGAGGCATTTCAGGGAGCCACAAAGAGTTGGATGTCAAGTTCAAATTCATGAATTGTATAAATGTAGCCAGTGTATTTACCATCTAATTCAGGGGTCGGCAGCCTTTTCCACGACTCATGCCACTTTACAATACACTCATGCCCGAAGTGCATGAGTGTATTATTTTTCTTTCAAAAAATAATTTGGAAATTGTGTTTTTACAGTATTTAATCATGCTCATGCTACTACCAGTTTGNTTTCAAAAAATAATTTGGAAATTGTGTTTTTACAGTATTTAATCATGCTCATGCTACTACCAGTTTGCCTTATTTGCAAGCAATTTTTCACATGCTGTGTTGAAGTCAGATTTAGCATTCTGCTGCCATAGTTTTCTTGGTATGTGACCCAAATGATGATTATGACTCAGAAGGTATCCCAATTCCATCTTTGTTCCATGTTAGTGTGTTATTGTGGCATAGTAAACATTTTCCTGTTTTGATATTCTTTCTCTTGCCCAAGATATGTCCAACCAAGCAGCAGAGAGAGAGTTCTGACATGACTTTTGTACTATATTTTGGTTCAAATTGAATTATTATTATTATTATTTTTTTTCCCCCCGTGAAACTGAAATAAACTAAACAGTAAATGCAGCTTTAGTCCCTGATTCAGACCAGAGCAAACAGGCTATGAGTCTGAAAAGCCTACATCTGGATCTGGATTGAAATAAATCTAGTGATTAGAATTCAGAACACAATTTTGTGTTTGAAGTTCTAGAACTGGCACAAAAAAAAAAAAAAAAAAAAAAAAGTCTGTCTCTGTGTCAGCCCTGCGATAGACTGGCGATCTATCCAGGGTGTACCCCACCTCTCGCCCTATGACTGCTGGGATAGGCTCTGGCTCCCCCGTGACCCTTAACAGGACAAACAGGTACAGAAAATGGATGGATGGATGATAAAATAATGCCATGTGAGTTTCAGCATCAGATGTATTTAATCAGGTCCTTTTTTCCCCCTTTGTTACTCATTTGAAAAACTAAATATCTGTGCAGTATTCTTCCTTAGAGAGTCAAGTGAAAGAGTATGACCTAATAGAAAGAATGATTAGTTTAAAAAAAAAAAAAGGACAATGAGAATTGAACTGTAAAAACAAGAAAAAGAATAACAATACCAGATTAACAAGAATAATGTACAAATGCACTTCCATTCACAAACATGGTAGACAATACCATATGGTACACTTATTATTGTTATTATTATTTTTCTTTATTAATGATAATAATAATAATAATAATAATCATCATCATCATCATCATCATCATAAACCTGCTACTCAATAAGCNATAATAATAATAATAATAATAATCATCATCATCATCATCATCATCATAAACCTGCTACTCAATAAGCATGGCACTTGAGAAATGGCTTTTGTATCCATGTGTGTAATGTTAAATGGCTTTTATTTCCATTTCATATAACACAATCAACACAACTAGAGGGTAGTAGTGAAAATAATGGCAGAACAGAAATGAAACATTATAGTCAGATGGTACTCCCAGAGGAAACCAAACACATCTACACACACACACACTGTCTACCTACACACATACTAGATGCTTACTGTATGTACTCTTGGAACCACACTCAAAAATGCCATGAAATATTCAACAATTTAGCCATGAAAGCACACGTGTTAGTGCTCTTGTTATACAGCAACTGCCCTTTATGTCTGTATCTTAGTTGTACCATCACAGTTAAAAGTTATTACCTCCAAAATATCACCTTGAGTAATTGAGTAAATTGAGTAAAAACTCTGGGAAATACACATTTTATTTTGGCTCAGTCATGAAGTTTTACATATATGTGTGGAAAACATGGCCATAAATTGAAACACCCAAACAAAATAGAAATTCTGTCATAAGCTGCAAGGCCACTTGTATTAGATGACCCATGCAGTGGTCTTTCATTTACAGATGAGCGGTGGCACTTTCTATCACTCACTCTCCGTGACATATTGAAGAGTATGGCGTAATCAAGCATTAAATTGAGCTAACAACTTTTTTCTATACAGTAGCTATCAGTGCTGACGCGTTCATTGTGCTTTAGAGTGACACCCTATAATTTTTTTCTATATATATATTTCAAAGTTGTGTTTGTGTGTCAATGTGTGATAGCATGTGTGTTTTTGATGGTATATGGTGTAATGATGAAAAAAAAATGAAAACAAACCAATAAGTCAAACATAAAGCATAAACAGTGAGTAGGTACCGTATAAGCATCGAGTCCATGCAGGAGAAATTAGATTCTGCTATTTGATAGATTTAAGAAAATACAAGTTGAGAGCAGGGAATGAATTTGCTCCTGATATTTGCAGGAGGATGAGTGGTCTGTCAGTGGACTATGAATGATTACAGAGAGAGGAAGAATTCTTGATGTATTCACTGTAAGAAGGCTATTATTTGCTATCAGGGAAGTGTATTGATCACTAGAGCCAGGCATCCAGCACACAACTGCTGCTATACAGTATGCTTCTTTCTTAGCTTTCCCTTTTCCAGATTTTTCTTTGGGCTCTGTCATGTCTCTATATGTTACTTATGTTTTGAAACAATGAATCGTATGAGGAAAAAAAGCCATGAATACCTGCTTTATTTTCTCATCTTTATATTAGCTTATTCTCTTTTACCTCCTCGTATCCCTGCTAACAACCTTCTTTTCCTAAACACATACATACACAGCAAGATATGAAAATGAAGGATTGGAGGGGTTACAGAAACATGATGGAGGGTTGTTGAGACCAGGGAGTGGATGGATGGAGAGGTGGTTAGTACATTGATAGGAAAGGAAAATCATAAATGTTGGTGATCAGTAATCCTTCACTCCACCAGTTCATTCTGCAACTCATTCAAGGGAAGATGTAAAGAAAAATTTGGCAAAGAGATGGATGGATGGATGGTTAGATTGACAGATAAATGAGTACTTGGTGGATGGATAGGTGTAAAGGTAGATGAATAGATAGGGGATTTGATAAATGGCTGGATGGTTTGGATATTTATGAGTCACAAGTCATTTCAGTTCCACATACACACTGGCAAGAAGATAAATTGATAGAAACAGGTGCTTCTAACAAAGCACTGATTTTTGAAGCATTTTGCTGTTTTACTGAAAATGTCAGATATTGTAAAACACAAAATGTGGTATTTTTGAGCCTTTTTTCTTAAAGTTTTTTGTGTCATATTTGTTCTTTTTGTGTGTGCATGGTAGAGAGTCGCTAACTTGTAGTTTTATCCTTTTATTTCTTCATTTCTTCTCTCTGATTGAGTGACCGACCCAACAAACACCTCCAAACATTCTCTGCTCCATTTGATCTAATCATCATTAGCCTTTTTACTTAGCTTGTATAATTATATAAATCGTCTTCCTCTCTTCCACACATTTGCCCATAATCCTGTGAGCGACTGAGTCGTGAAATTACTGAGAGCCAAGACACATTGGATCAACTATTCATTGTGTAAGGGTCACATCAGCTGACCCATTTTTGACATGCTAAATCATGATAACAGGATGATTTCTTTGCAATCAAACCATAACATCTGACCACTGTTTCATTTTGTTCATCAATATCTATCCTGGCTTGTTTTGGCTACCAGTTCTCTCTCAATCATGTCACATATGTGGTCAAATATTCAATAATGTACTGTGTTAATGGGTTTTATCAGTAGCAGTAATGGCTGTTCTATAGCTATACAGCATTCAATAAATAGATGCTGAAGAAATAAGAAGAGCACATGCCTCTGCCAAGGATTTTATAGTTTAAACAAATAAAAAATCATCTGGATCCTGGATCCACAGTATGATCCGTATCACCTCCAAAATTGAATCACTTCCTCTTGACATTATCAATTTGCTCCCTAAATTTCATCCAAATCTCTCTTAACTTTTCAAGATATCCTGTTAACAAATAAATGTAGGTGATCATATAACCTCCTTGATAGATGTACAAATATACATTGTATATACGTATCTAGTAACCCTATATTACTTTTATTTTACTTCAACTGGCCACTTCATGTTACATACACATTTGGAAAAAAATATTTTTTGTTTCAACAATATTACAGAGCTATGCTTATGATGAATTATTTAGGTTTGTCAGAATTTTACACCCATTACATTTTTCAAATGAAACTAAATGTCTTTTTAATTTCATTATTTTCAATCTCAATAGAGGGAACAAGGTAATATCACGATGAATGTTAAAAGCAGATAAATTATGGTAGGGCAACATATTGCCAGAATCTGAACTAAATGACCAATTAGATGCATGCTCATTGAGGCAGAACGCCTCTTGTCTCAACCTGACTCTCTATAACCTGTTACCATGGCAATCTGCAGGAGGAGAGATGGACATGCAAAAGGAGAGATGGAGAAATAGAAATAGACAGAGGTGGGATAAATAGAGCAACAGACAAATCGGTGGGTAGAAAATCAGATTGCATGTGTGTGTGTGTGTGTGTGTGTGTGTGTGTNCGGTGGGTAGAAAATCAGATTGCATGTGTGTGTGTGTGTGTGTGTGTGTGTGTGTTGTGTGTATGTGTGTTGGGGGGAGAGAGAAAGAATGATGGACAGAGACTGAAAAGGAGAGATGGAACGAATGAGTGTTTAGTGAGCGCAGTGCGCTCATCAGGGATTCAGCTCTGAGCTTCACACTGATAAGGTTTAGATTGCAATATTCGATCCGTCAGATACACTCCTCACCATATTCTTCATGGCCTTTCACATTATAAGCACATTGGTTCCCATTTTAGAATGGAATATGCGCTCATCTGTTGGCAGAATTGTGTGTGTCTAAAGCACAATGGAGTGACTCCGTCAATATTCCATTATGCTGTATAATGTTAGGGCTCCAGAGGACTCGCAGAGAGACAGAGTCGGCAAGGTAGAGAGAAATAAGAAAAGGACAAGAAGAATTAATGTAATCCTTATGTGTTCTAGTCAGAGAGCTATGTTACACAGTACAATAACACCAAATGGGATTTGATAGGCATATTACAGATGATTTGTCTTGCTAATATTCAGTCTAGAATAGAACGATCCCTGATTGTTTCACATCCTACATCTGTGTAACTGTGTTTGGGAATATGAATCTCAAGGCTCTCACCATTCTGCCCTCATTCTTTCAGAACATCCTTTGTCTCCTTGTAATTATTTTACTCTCTTCCACCCCTGCACTTTCATACAGCATAAGTGGCATTCTGTTTTAAAAACCCTTGGCTTTTCATATTGTGGCCCCAAGCCCTCCTCCTTCACACACAGACACATGCATGGACACACAGATGTGCACGCACACACACACGCATGCACGCACGCACACATACACACACACACGGTTGATCATTTATCTCACCCATCTCAGTTTTAGTGGTTCAAATTCTAACTTTCTCTGTATAAGCTTCACTTGCACATGTGATGCCATAAACCTGAAACCCTCATTTGACTTTCCTGAAATGGTTAAGGAAAGCAGAAGGGAAATGTGGGGTCTTGACTGAGTTCACCTGTATGGCCAAAGCTCTGGTGAAGACAGAAATAATGAGAAAGAAACTATGGCAGCCATTACCATTACTGATGGACTTCCCTCTTTTTTCTTCTTCCACAAACCGCATGTTACATTGTGTGGGATTCAAAAAAAAAAAAAAAAAAAANAAAAAAAAAAAAAAAAAAATCCTGATAATTACAGCTTCATCCTAAATAAACGCTATGACAGTTGAGGCTCATTCATAAAGCTTCTCTTATGTTAATCAGCGTATAAGTATCCCATTAAGTTAGCGTTGTTGTAAGCCATGTCTCAGGTAAAATCCAGTGAAGATCAGCGTGTTAATGAGCTGCATCATATTTAAGAGCCACACTTTATACTGTGTCATCTGGTGTCAAAGTGACATTGACACGTGAAATCCATAAAGGAAACATAAGTTCTGCTCTAGAGCTCCACAAATTGAGAGACTGACACTAAGACAACAGATACAGTAAATCCACACATTAATCTTTGTAGTGTATGATCGCTGTGCACGGGTGTGTGTGTGCATATGTGTGTGAGGAAGATGGACACAGAGTGCAGCAGTGAGGCTTGATGAAAATGCTCAGTGCCACTAGAATGTGTGCAAGATCAGATCAAAACTCTCCATTTAAAAACAGACTGATCAGCTGAGTGGCTTATCTCTCAGATGTATTGATCACAAACACGTGAGGTAAATCAAGTTTTAAACATTGCCTAGATTTCATACTGCTAAAATTTACCACCAGACTGAAACAGGTTTCAATTTTTGCATGTTGGTGTTTTTATGAATCCTTACTCTGACATGTAAAAACGGAAGTACGGTAGTAACACTTCTTTCATGGCACAATAAAAAATGCCAGTAGCAGAAGTTCATGAGTGAGAGAACATGGTTGTGTGACGATATTTGGACTTACAGACATGTTACACTAAGCTTTATGAATCCCACCCATTGTCTTTTTTTTTTTTTTTTTTTNTTTTTTTTTTTTTTTTTTAGCAGAATAATATGTTAGAATAACTTAGAATATAGAATAACTTTTTGAAGCATTTTACATATATATGAGAAACAGATTTCAGTGAAAAGCTGCAGAAAAAGGTGCATGAACTATATGTGAATCAAGTAGAATATAGCTTTTAGCTCAACTTATTTTATATTTAAAGCAGAAATTCAGTCAGGAAAATAGTGTGTGGGGAAGTTAATCATTCATTCATTATATTTCATGGCAGCCATTAATCAGCTACACACACACACACACACACACACACACACACACACACACACACATGCACAAAGGCTAAATGAGAACATTCTGTCTTCTTTTTTGTTTTCTGTTAGTCAACTCTTTCCCTCCTGCAATCTCTCCTGCTCCAGCCCTCCTCCCACACCAGAAGGGTGTTTATAAATTCTAGCATGGTAAGCAGTGGTCACATTAGCATGAAATTGACTTGTTTAAATAGCCATAAATAGCCATAAAGCATTCATGGTTGCAGTGATGGCACTGTTGCCTCTCACATGCTTTCCCCTTCATTAAAAGATATATCATCATTTATACTGTGTGTGTTAGTGTGTGTTTTTTTGTGTGTGTTCCAGTGTGAAGTGTGCTGTTTCCGGTATCCTTGTTTATGTGTGTGGGTGTGCAGTGCGTACTTGTGTTTATGTGTGTGGGTATGCAGTGCGTACGTGTGTTTATGCATGTGCGCATGCACACATGCAGGAGTAAGTGGAAGCAGTGAAGTTAAGTGATTGTAGTCATTCAGCCAACTGCTTCTCACAAATCACCCTCTCCTCATCTGTTACCTCCATTTCTTACTCACTCTATGAACATATACATCAATCTTCACTTTTTAATTAGCTTTGTTAAACTATTTTATTCTCCTCGCTGCTCATGGGAGAAGAGATTATTTTCTGTGTGAGCTCTCAGTGGAGTGGAGCAGAGGGACGGATCGAGGGAGAGATGGATCTGCAATAATAATCTTCAAGAGTAGACCCCAGAGAGAGAGGAGAGAGGGACAGTGGGAGATAGGGATTGGGAGGGATGATCCCTCAAGGATGAGGGCAGAGAGAGACAGGGAAAGGTACAGACCATCAAGCCTGTTTCTTCTCACTTGTTCTTGTAAAAGAAAACTGACTTCCATCTCAGTCAACTATTAATCTAGTTACAATGACTAACTCCTCTTTTGGGACAGAGACATACATACTGTACATATGCTTCACACATGTACAATATGTAGACACACACAGTTATCATAGTTAAATGCCACTGGCGCAATAATGTACTTTAAAATAATAAAGATCTTTTTCATATGTGTTGTTGCCCTGTCCTTTTAGTCTTTCTCCTTCCTCCCTCTATCTCTCGTTTTTCCTACTTTCTCTCTTTCTTCCCTTTGCTCTTTAGGCAGCACGTCATTGATGGAGCTCAGTGGGTGAATTATGAATGAGGTGAATGTCTGCTACAACTGACTTTGTGTCAGAGGGTATGAACTAAATATTTCTGTAGGAGGGCACACTTGCAAACAGAGAGGCAGGCATGCCTCCCTTTATGCATGTCTGCACATGCACACTTGCCCACACACACACACACAGAGGTACAAACGCACACAGCTACACATGCACTCACACACCACATTATTTCAAAGCCCTCTTAGTGTGAATTATTCTGTCTTGTTGCCTGAATTTGTGAATGCACTTTGCTCTGCCCTACACGTCCTGTACTTTTGTTCTCACAGAGTAAGGGGTCACAGTAGTCGCTGGTACTGAATGCATCTCAGTGGTTTGATTTTTATGTCTACCAAACATTTAAGCCTTATTAACCCAAGAAGTTTGCTTGAGCCCTGCTTGGACAGGACATGAATCGCAGTGGGAGGTGCTGTAATGTACTTCTTAATAATATGATAATAATATAAAGGTTGCAGTGTAAAGATTGTCAAAATAACTGATCAGTACAGACTTTTTTCTATATTTCTGAGCTTTTCTGAGTCACCTCTCAATAACTCTAAATATAGGCATTGAGCATGTCAACCTCAATTGCTTTAATCATATCTGGAATTACCATGTTATTAATTTTTAGTATAGAGTCTTGTACTGTTTTACCTACTGTTAAATATCCCAGCAAAGGTAGTCTTTGATTATGTTTGTCCCATTTGAATTGAAATTCTTGGTAATTTTGCGGTATTTTTTCTTGGAAAGACACATACACAGAATGGAGAAGACATCTGAGCAAAGCTTTACTTTTTTTATCAGTCTTCAATCCTATAATCCTTGCCTTCAATCCATAATTACTCTTGTCCTTCCTTGACCTCATGTGGTCACAAGGAAATGCTGTAAAAAGAAATCAGTTGCTTAGCAGAGTGGAAATGCTAGTTTATACATTTTATGATTCCTTGACATGGTACACTTCATTGTTGCTATAGTTCAGTGGATAATCAGTCATGTCAATTAGTAGTTGTTTTGCATGCCATTTTAATGTGCTTCAGTTCATATATGCTTAAGGGAAGTCTCTTCCCTAAAAATTTACAAATGTACACTGAACAAGCAAAGAAAGATTCAGTACAAGGGTAAATGAAGAAGAATGACAAGGATGAGTACAGAACTAAGTGATTGGTTTGGACAAGATGGCCTTTCTAACCTTTCTCAATATGTATTTATTTCATGAATATCTTGTGTGTGGCCGAAATGAAACAATATGAACAATAACTTCATGACTTACAGAGGAATTTATACACCTTGTCCTGATGGAGCAGTGGTCAAAAACACATAGCATATAAGAACATCTGAGGTTCAAATCCCTTTGGTGATTCTCGTTACAGTATTTCTGTCTCTCTCTCCCCATGTTTCACATTACACTTGTTGCTGTGAACTTTCAAACAAGAGCACAATGCAAACTGGGAAAAAAAAAAAAGTGTCCCCTCAAACTGCTATCAAAGCTCTCATGAATATATTTTTTCACTTTTTTTTTCCTTGTTTAATTTTGAATGCCAAATTTCCTGTACTCTTGTCATGCTTGTCATCACCAACACTGTTATCCTGTGGAGGGTGAAGCCAGCCATAGGCTAACTCTGCTGTCAACAGTGGCCAGTTTTGTTGTTTGGAACACAATTGGCCACTCATGAATAATTTCCCTGGCAGCCTCCCTGGAAGAGGAAGACCACAGGAAAAAGCAAGGAATCCAAGCAAGCAAGGAATCCTTAAAACACATAAAAAGGATTGTCTGATTTTATATGTCACAGAACACTGTCCTGTATAATAAAACAAACAAAAATTATAAAGACAATTTTAAAGACAGTGTAGCTTCATTATGACAATGATCTTAATGAATATTTACGTACGGTCATCCTAAAGTATGGCCAAAAGCAGCCATGATAAAGCTTTAATTGTGGTATAAAACAGGATCCTCCTCCTTCGTATTTGATGAATGCAGAATCTCTAGGTTTTTTTTTTGCCTCTTTTCTTTGCTTAATCAGGACCAGGTCCTTATCACTTGTTGCTGACTCAGTTATTTCATTGTGCACTTTTTGGCGTTAACCCATACAAATATTCACAAAAATCGTGCCACGTTTGGCATGACTTATTTACTGTGACAAATTTACATCTGAAATTTCACACTTTCGTGTCATTTATTCATGTCAGTCTTGGTGTATAATGGCCTTCAGTGAGAACTAGTTGTGAAGAGGACAGCATTTAAGTGCGGACATGAAAAAATGACACGTGTGATAGCAAGAGAGAGAGAGGTAAAGAAAGTGGGGTAACCCACTGTGGATGAGTCTCAAAGCAGGAGAGGACATAGGAAATTGCTGGAGAGGAGTGCTAAATGAGTGTGGAGACAAATGATGGGTGAAGAAAGGAGAGGTGATAGCAGGGCAGGATGCCTGTTGAGCTGAGTGAAATACACCCAGCCTCATCACAATGTTTTGAGGTGTGAGACAGAGATGGGAGGGACAGAGTATGATTGGTTTAGTGTAAAAATGATGAAAAAAATTATTTTGTTTCTATGGCAATAAAAATGAGGGAAGAGAAGAAGAAAGCAAGGGAGAAAGACCATGGATGAAAAGAGGAAACAAGAACAAGGACATCAATCACTGTGTAATTTTTAGTGATATCAAGAGTATGACTTTCAAGGGAAAGAGTAGAAGAAAAGAGAAGAGAGTGACTGACATGTATCCAGCCAGTAAAGGACAGTGGATGCTACCATATGTGAATGAGAAAGAATACAAGTGGCAGAGATAGGGAGAGATGGTGACTAAATAGAAGGAAAAGCAATGGAAAAAGGAAAAGACTGAGTGTAAGAAAAGAGTGTGCCAAAGTAGACATGGCTTCTCCGTACATCCATCCATCCATCCATCCATCCATCCATTGATCCATTTTTTGACTGTGAGGGGAAAGAAATAGTGAAAAAGAGAGAAACAGAAGCATGATGACTGAGGTGGAGAGAGGGAAGGGCCCGAAGCAAAATAAGCTGTGAGAAGGAATAGTTGCAGGACAGGAGTGTTCCCCTGTGAGATCAGAGTGAGAGAGGAAGAGAACAAGCTGGCAGAGCACATATGCCTGGAGGGAATTAGGGAAAGCCAAAGAGAAGTAAAGACAGGCAGTAGGGAGGGATGCAGAACAAGTGCAGGAAGAAGCAGCATTCAGTGATCAGGGAGAGGGAACAGAGCATGGTGTGGAATGACTGATAGGAAAAGACAACAGTTTGGAACAAGTGGGAGAAAGAGTCAAATTGTGTATTTTTGCCCCTATGTTTTCCCCAGAAATGAATGAATAGACAGACAGACAGATAGAAAGATACATACATACATACATACATACATACAAACATACATAGCGTAAATGCTCGATAAGTGGTCGGATAAGTGGCCTTTATTAACTTCAACTGTGGCGAGAACCCGGCCAGTATAAGATACAGGCTTTTATTGGAGACAGGCCTTTATTTCTAATTTTAAGCTGNAACCCGGCCAGTATAAGATACAGGCTTTTATTGGAGACAGGCCTTTATTTCTAATTTTAAGCTGTAACTTTGTGCTTCTTGCCAAACTTTCCCTCTGCTGTGTCAGTTTATTTGTGTCCTTCAGTTTTCCATTAAAAACCCTGGGAATGATGGCCGCGGTAGAAATCTGTTAAGTCAGCACTCCCTGCAACAGCTGTTAAGGTGCGCGTGGTGGGATTCAAACCAAAATGAGAGTCTCGTACCCAGCTTGCAGCGTGTCCCACTGCTGACTGACACACCATAACTACATTTAAGAAAAAAAAAAACCAAAAAAAAAAAAANAAAAAAAAAAAAACGCAGGCACTATGGAGAAACATTTCACAGTGTGATCATTCCTCTAGTCAGCTTTAATAAAGGTTTGCTTTCATCCACTTCATCCACTTTTCTGGGTTGGTGTGTTGACAGCGGTGCGTCCACTTGCTCCTTGCCGGGAGGAGCTCCATGTTTACAGCTTTGTTTCACGCTGAGTCTGGTCGTTCCTTCTGACAGAAAGGACAACAGCTAGAGATGGTTTTAAAGCGGTTTGGTAGTTAAAACATACATACCATCTGGTTACGGAGCCCAGGAGGGCTCAAGGAGAAAAGTAAAATTTAAAAAAAGTCATTCAAATGATTTAATAAGTCATTTGAATGACTTTTTCCCCCTCCCCTCCTTGAGCCTCCCCTTGAGGCTCCATAGTTAGCAGCAGAAGCAGCAGCAGCAACAGAATAATATTTGCCTGGATCAGTAACAGGCATGTACCAAACCAGGCTTTTATTGGAGACTGGCCACTATTTCGTCCTGCTGACTTTGCCTCCTGGCTATAATTAGAGACGAGCCATTATTTGAATACCAGCTTTTAAAAGAGAGTTTGACAGAGACTGACAGACAGATAGACAGACTTTATTAAGGACACAGAGGAAGGTCCATAGTAATCCATAGTGTTTATTAGGAAGAGTTGTAAAGAGCTAGCCTTTCTTGTCTGCTGAATGTTTTGGAAAATATTTCATTTTTAAGATTTGTAATGTGTTTGCTCTGGTCCAAATCAAGGACTAAATTGTTACAATGTAGCATTTACTGCTTGGTTTGTTTGGTTTCTTGTAGTAAAAAAAATTTTGTCCAACCAAAATATATCAACAAAAACTGTGTCAGGACTTTTGCTTTGCTCATTGGTCAGAAATGTCTGGGCATGGGAGAAATCTAAAATCTTCCTAGTTTCAAAAGACTAGAAAAGAAAACATGTCAATATGCAATAATAATAGGCTGTTCATACAGTCAAAGGATGTTCTACCCATTTTGCAAATTAAAATGATTTTTCCATCAGTATTGTTAATATGAAAAATCGACACCAAATCTAATATAATGATTTATGTCCTGCCTCAGCTCTGTTGGACAAGTATGTTTGCATATTTCTAGATTTTATTAAAGAAATTAATTCAATAGTAGCACAGTGTTTCCCAAACTAATCCACCACATGATTGTTAGTCACCATAAAGATTAATGCAGTAAAACTTTGCTAATATGAATCCCTGTTGAATACAGTCTGAGTCAGCAAAATTTTGATGACTACCAAAATGTGGGGAAAGCTTTATTTATAATGTGAACAAATATATTACAAAATGTTCTGATTCTCAGTTGAAAAGTTTAATTACTGAAAATACCAGAAACAGATACATATTAATGGATTATTTCCTTGGATAATTTTTTGCACCAACATTTAGATGCTCCTTTACAGAACATTAGACTCCTGAAATTACCAGCCTATTAAATCTACGTTAAGAGTAAAGCAAATAGAATAAGAAAAGTCCAGGTGCATAGAACTATTTATGAATACTTGCTGTAAATGTAACATGATAGTCCAAAATCACATAGTATTTGACACACAAACAGGGACATTTCCGTCTGTTTAGTTGCTCTTTATGTTTTTATGAATATGTGTGATATGGGTGAGTGACTGTGTGTGTGTGTGTGTGTGTGTGTGTGTGTGTGTGTGTGTGTTGATATACTGTACTGTATGTACCTTGCTTTTGTATGCTCAACAATCTGTTGTGACGTCAGCAGTGATTATATATTTTTGAGGTTGAATCCAAACAGTCAGGATTCATTTTCAGGCTCCCATAAACCACAAAACAAATGCACTAATACACACAAAATCTGTTTGAAAATGGAGAAAGTAAGCAGTGCCTCTTTTGCTCTCTAGTAAGCAGTGTCTCTTTTGCTCTCTAGCTGTGTGTAGGTTTGGGGTAGGTGTACTATATATAGAAACATAACTTCTTGGATTCAGTCTTACAGATGGCATCGCCAGAGATCATTGAACAGTGAGTCAGCAGATAACATAGTCACACACCAACTTGCAGAACAGAAGGGCATTTAGGATGATTGTGTTGGAAGGTATGACTGTGACAGTGAGAAAGCAAGTAACCCTAAGATACAGAATTAAAGAAAAAGAAAAAAAAATGAGACTGTAGTAGTTGCACAATTACACGATACTCATTGAAAATGAGTCCCAGCAGTCAGTAATGGTAGATGTTCATTTCACTTTGACTGCACATTACCTGTTTACCTGGCCTGGCTTCATCCACCAGAGAGAATTACAGTATATCATTTAAACCATTGCAGGAGGATGGATACATTTACTAAATGCAACGGAATAATCATGAGTAAAAATGGAATGAAGTGTACTGGGAGAAATAAGATGTAGACACTCTCTTTGTGCGTTTAGATGATTATGAGCAGGCCGGCCAAATTCATTAAGAAGAAAAAACAGCTCTATTGCATCCTATCTCCTTTCTCCACTCCCTACTACAGCCTTAATGGCCTTGTCATTCTCTAATTCCCCTCCACTTTTTCTTTTTAATTAACCTCTATCTCTTAACTCTGGTCTCTACTGGGCTGCGTCTTCTGAAATCAAAACCAGTATACATCAAAATATCAACTTCTCTTCATCACATGATCATACCTTGAGTCATGTTCCCACAGAGAAAATAAGTGTGTGAGATTATTCTTGTGTTATTAAGTGAATTTTGCATATGATAATGATGACTGTTTTTAATGCAACACTGATACATTATGGCCCTGAATGATGATAAAAAAAAAATAATTCATGCATGCAATCTTAAGAATTATAATGGTAGTCACAGCAATAAGTAATTATAATTTTGTGTTGTCATAATTAAAATGCTACTGATGAATGTAAAGCGTGGTGCATTCAAACGCACGTAAATAGTCTCACATAAATATATAAATAAATCTATTTAGGCTTGAAGAGATACATAAAAATGCATGTGCACACGTAGGCACACAGACATGCACACAGATGGTTGCATCCAATCTTCCTGTGCATCTCAGTGCAGTAAAGTGTGGCAGAGTTTTTGTTTTTTAATTAAAGCTCTTGTGTTTTCACTGATAAGACACTCAATCAACTGAGGAGTTTCCATATTGTTGGGATTTAGCTCATATACTCAGCACAAATAGTGAAGATAGAGGATATAGCAACATACAGAGAGGTGGATGGTGGGAGGCAAAAATAAAAAAGAGAAGGACAGCAGATGGAAAGAGAGGAGGGGGGCGGAATAAGAGCTATTATAAAGAAGGACACAGCATGTTGTGACATGTGTATAAACTGACAAATGCTGAATAATGTATATGTTATCAACACAAACATTTGATAATACCACTTATGACAGTCCTGTAAGTGACATCTTCATTCATCATAATTTAGTTTTGGCTAAATTTGCAACTGAGTCAATTTGATCAAGGCACTGTGGTGTGTCTTGGAAGTTAAATGTTGACTGTTAGATTCCTTCTAGATATCACAGACTAAATGAGAAGAATTGCAGTTGTCTTCAAAGGTTCATTTGCTCATGAGTGAATATGGCGCAAAACAACATCAGCAGCAGCTGCTGAAAAAACTGGATATGTGCTTGGACTACTAAAGAGACTGTTGTCTTAAATATGATTGGTTGAAAGGTCTCATTGACCTATTACACACCCATATGAAAAGGTCAGAAGTGTGTATGTTTACAAGCATACATGCACATATGCATGTACACACACACACACACACACACACACACACCCCTTAGTCAACTGACATTTTTCACCTCTAGAGAAGAGAATGTCTTCTTTGTTCTATTGTTCTGTTTCTCTTCTTTTCTCTTCTCTCGCAAAGATGTCAAAAAAAGACAGCACAGGGTGTGGCGACCAAATGTACTTTTTTGGGGAAGCATAAATCACTTTACAGCATTACATTTTCAGGAGAGAGAAAAGAGGAAGTAAGGTTGAGCGAAACAGAGTAGAACATATGAACAAAATAAAAAGGTCAAGAGTGTGAAGACAGAAGAAATAAAAAAAAAAAAAATTGTGAAACGAGGGAAAAAATATATAGTTTAACAGCCAAAGCAAGCATAAATAAATAAATAAAATAAAAAATACAGAACATTACATGGTGGATGTCCAGTTCTCCCTCTTTTGATGTGCATTGGTGAATCCTTACATATTCTGTTGGTGTGATTTGTCAGACATCTAAAACTACTGAGAAACAATGCTTCATTTTGCTGTATATACTAATGAGAAAGTGCAGTTTCTGAAGAAACTGTCCTGTGGTTGCTGGACTTGCAACATATGTAGTTTTGTTTTTTATATCACTCTGTGTGTTAAGAAGCAAACTGAACATGTGCTGCAATTTCTGGCCATCATCCACAGAGCATTTTTGTTCTATACTTTGGTACCTATTAAATGGAGCCTCGTCACTGACTGAGGCCCCTTCACTGAATGGAGGCCTATGATTGGCTGAGCCAGAGCCCCCCCGCTGAATTCACCACTTTCCATAAATCGTTAGGAAAGTCTGAGCAGCGAGCAGCCTGTAATTGGCCGAGATAAGGCAATCAGGCAATCATAGTAAATAGCCTGTCACATTTTAGCGACTGCTGTACCCACCTAGAGGTAACCAGCTGAGACAGACCCCAGGAACGTATATTTATTTTAAACATCCACTATTAAACTTTAGCTGAAGGGGCTTAAAAGACAGCAGGCAGCACACAGGATGAAGCTTTCAGAAGCATAAAGATGAAACTCTTTTGCTGAGAGCCTGACAGGCTACTGCCAATATGTGTGATCATTTTAAGTTTCCTTCCCATTTCAGTGCAAACTGTTATATTAGCTAACACTGAAGCATTTCTAGCTGGGATCAGCCACAAATCAGCATCTACACTCAAACATGATACATGCTAACATGCACATGTGCGGACATGCACAATGATCTTGCTGACACTCATTGATTTTAACTGATTGATTACTTGGAAAATTAATTCAATGACACAGTGCTCTCAATTAGACTAAATTGGAAAATGTGTTTACCAAAGACCAAATTACTTAAAGCTGTAATGATGGTTTAGAGTTACACTGTGTGGAGTTAGGGGTATTCATCTCATCAAAATGGATGACAAATTTATATAACTGAGAGAGAGCGAAAGAAAGAAAAAGAGTGATAAACTCAGACAGATGAGAAAAAGTGGATTGAAGGAGAGAGAGAGAGACAGAGAGAGAGAGATTAAGTGAGGTTGAGTCTCATGGTACTTATGGTACTTCAGAGTAATTTAACATAAAAATGTTTGAAACATATACTCATGTGGCTCTTTTGTGTATTTACTTCATTAAGTTGTGAGCTTGCTAATTTCTGGTATAAAATGTAAAATGTTCTGCTAAAAGATTTATTAATTCTACCTGAGATTTTGAGGCTAGGACTCTGGAGAGGTTTCTGTTTCCCACTTTTTACATTTATCATGTCAAAGGTCATTACTCTTAAGAATTTGTGTTTGACCACTAGCACTCATTCAAACCATTCTCCTAGTTTTAGCAGCTGCACTATTATGCCACCACCAAGTTTCATAACAGGTATGAGTGACCATGATGGTGAACTGTGACTAATTTCAGGCTGTTATGTAGAAAGCTGCTTAGGATAAATTTTTAGTTTTAAGGGCATCAGAATTCTAAAAGTGATTTAATTTTCTTATGCCTAAATATTTGTGTTAAGACTTGGGCTAATCTAACGTATTCCAGAGGGCTGCAGGTATCCTACAATACATCAGACTGGAGTTGTGAGATGTGTTAGAATTATCTGATAACAGGGAGCTGATAAAAAGATACAGGCTTGACCGCCAAGTTTCTTCATCATTGATCATATTAGAAATTTAACAATTTTGCACACTTTCAGGAACAATGGTCTAATTGCATTAATGAAAGTAATAATAATAACTAGAATGTGAAGGGGTGTTCTGAGAAAGAAACTGTGTCCTGTTGTTGCCACAATCATAGCATATGTGGTTCTCAGCCTTTATCAGTGTGTTTACTGACAAGCAATGTCAACATATGCTGTGCATTGTTGTTCTATTCTTTGGCACCTGCTGAACAGAAGTACCTGCTGAAGGGAGGCAAGCAATCATAGTAATGACAACACCGTTTTTGACAACTGGAAAAATGCAACAGAGCAACTGTCCACAGAAAGCAGGTCCATAGATGCTACTGTCACCCTAACAGCACCAAAACATACAATGCTGGCTCGGCCAAACATGGGCTCCCATTCGGTGAAGGGAGCTCAGCCTATCGCAGGCTTCGTTCAGAAGGTACCAAATAATAGAACAATAGCACATATGGTGGATTGCTTATCATCAACCATAGCCACGCAGAGAGAGAGAGAATGACATGCTGTGATTATACCAATCACAGGATGTCACAGGAACTTCAGTATCTACATTTTTATGACTTTATTGGTATCAAGTTGTGGCTTTGTTTTTATGACATTAAAATAAAGGTAGTCTAGCTATATGCATTAGTGAAGGCAGCAGCTTAACAAGGGAAATGACGTATTGTGGTCAGCTCCCACCCCCTCCCCACTCTCCACCCCCACTAACCCCTGAAAATTGATTGTAAATACACAAAACACAAAAAAGGATACATAAATAAATATTTTAGAGCTTAGATTTTTTTTTCTCTCTAGTCACTTTACACTTTTTCTAAATTCACTTTCATTCTACTTCATTTGCAGCCATGCTTGTTGTAGATATTGCAATCAAAATGCCATCACCATGGAAACACAGACCTCTCACTCTTTTGCTCTCTTTGTCACTTGCTGTCTCCATCTCCCTCTTCACACACTAATCCTAGCATTCTTGTGATCCATAGCGGTGCTAAAGCTGCACAAATATAGAAGACAGTGGTCATAATGTTATACTGTATGTGTTCTGTTTTTGCCTGAGTTATTGGGTTTAAATATAAAACCTGGTGTATAATTAGATTTTATTTCTTTATTTATTGAACTACTTTCTAAGAGCCTTCCTGCCTGATAATTATTTTCCCCTGAGATGAGCCTCCTGTCTTGTTTATGACTAAAATATTTTTACATTAATACTGTGTGACAAAAAGCTGCATTTATATATCAGCCCATAAAATTAAGTACTCTTAAAAAGACTGCAGTTAAAAAGAAAAAGGGAAAAACTGAAAATTAGCTTCTAACAAGAATTATGGGGGGGGGGGGGGGGGGNCTTCTTCCACCTCATCTGATGTGAGCATATGTCATGTCTAGGCTTTCTAAAAGCAGGTTTTCAGAGGAGACAATAATTCTTAATTATTTTTGGTTACTCTTGCAGTCAGTAATCATGCTGGGGATATTCAGTCCAGCAACTAACAGCTATTGTGTCAGATGAATGATGGTACTAGAAAACAAGTTTGCTTGTCCTGCATTATTGCTTATTAGACACTAAATTGTCTTTGCATAAACATCCTTAATCTCAACATTGCCTTTATTCTTTGGAAACTTAGTTGAAAGAGAAACCCACTGATCTTAGTGGAAGACAGATTAGCTCAGAGCAATGGCAGGGCTTTGAATCTCTTTAGAACTACAACTCAACCTCTGAGTCTTAGTCAGAGGTCTGAAGTGTGTTTCATTGTCTTAAACTGCTACTTTGGTACTGAGAATGCAGAGTTTTTGAAATGTGTGTGTGTGTGTGTTACTTCCTTTCTCTCTGTCTGCCATTGGTTGCAGACATTAAGCCTGATGCATACACCTGCCCCTGGGTGGCAGTCGACCTGCCCACAATAGATCTCCATGTTTCATTACATAATGAGTTTGTTGCTTCCACTCTATATAAACTTAATATTTTGTTATTGTGCTGGGAGCATTTCTTGCCTATTTGTGAAGTTTTGGACAAGGGCTGTCCTATTAACACGAGCTTCCTGCCTTGATGTGCACAGCTAAAAGAGAAAATTTGTTTTTCTGCTGTCACATTCAGAAAGCAACTCATGGACTTAAAAGGTATGTCAGCTCGTACAAGCTTAAATCTTCATTCAGACAGGGAACAGAAGAAAAAAGATTTATAAAATTAAAAAACAAAAATGCTAACAACTTGTGGCAGTTTAGAATGTCTGCATCATGCAATGAACACATTGACAGAATGAAAAGTGAAGATAAAAGAGATTGGAGAGATTGGAACATGAGAACCTTTGTTTTCAGTAAAAAGGCCATACATTTATTATATTCCTTTATTTGTTGTTCATTCGGTTCAAGGATTGTGAAAATGTGAAAATCTTTTGTTCGCCTTTTTTTTTTAATTGGGGGGGAATACAAGTGTGCAATTTTGGTATGCATTTTACCATGAATCTGTGCCTGCATTTATGGCAGCTAAGACAGTAGCAGACGGCAGCATGCCATGTAAATGACTCTTCACTCTAATTTTACTTTAGCAAATACAAATCTACAGCCATCACTCTCTGTTTCTCTTTATGTCGCCCACACTCCCACAACATACTTACATGCACTGAATCAAATAAAAACATGCACTCTTACAACCATGCCAGCAGCACAGAGGAGAAGCTGTGCAGTCACAAACTGTGTGTTGGTCTGAGGGGTTGCCAGCTTGCTCAAATTGGATCATGGTGTCTTCGATGGGACTGGATATACAAGTATCAAAGAGAGTGAGGAGCTAACAGCCAGCCAAATTACAGCATTAAACCTTAGCATCTGTCTGGTTTCTACACGGAGTGGGGCAGGAGAGGGGAGTGAGTGGGAAAGAGATTACAGAGGAGCGATTTTAGGAAGGGGGACAAACAGGAGGTGGGGAGTGGGAAATGAGAGAAATTGTTGCAGGAAGAGATAGTGAAGACGGAGGAAACACAAGTAAGGGAGGGAGAGAAGTGGGGATAGAGAGAGGGAGTAGAAATAGGAGAGAAGGAACTGCGGAAAGGTCAAAAAAGTCTGTGTGTTGAGAGCTGTCCAACACTAAGCTATTTTACAATAAGTGGTATTTACGGTGTGGAGAGCACTATACACGTCGCTCACCTCGCGGCCTGCACTCCTGATGCCGTGCACCTTGGTCGGCGTATGAAGTGTCCGACATAGCAACACGCTTCATCAAGATGTGCCCGGGGTAGACATAGCCGATACGATCATAGATTATATGCCTGTTTACAAACCTGGTAGCCCTGTCTGGCAGCTGACATTTTGCCATTCAATTTCTGCCCAGATCATGGTACAATTTTAAAATTGTTTTGTCAACTTGGGAAATTGCTCTACACAGGTTATCAACTTCTGCTCCTTTGTTGTAATGCTTCTCATTGGCTGCATGTTGGAAAGGTCAGCAGTGGATGGGTCAAAGCTGTTAAAAAAAATGGGGGNGAGAGTTCAGGAAAATCTGGCTGCGCTTCTGTTTGTCTATTATTGCTTCAGCTAAAATACCTAAAATGGCCTGTTTTGTAGACCTGACATAAATTTATAAATTTATCATGCTTTTGCACAGCTTATTCATATGTTTCTTGTTGGATGAAAGTGTGTGTGTGTGTGTGTACTTTTCTATTCTTTATTTGTCTTTCTGGAAAGGATTTTTACTACAATGTATGCTAGAATATGCATAACATACAAAGTGCACTATTTTGCAGTTGCCAAAGTAGTTTATTTTGATCAGTCTGAGAAGTGAAAATACTTTAGGCAAGAACAAAAGGATAATATGCACATTTAAATAATATGCATAAACTGTGAATAATATGCATGACGTGTACTGGGTAATTGTTTCTCATTTTTCGATTAAAAACTGTATAAAACACTATCCTGCTACTTGAAATGTGTACCTTTAATGACCAAGGCGATATGTAAATTTGCTCTCCCAAGGCCTTCCCTTCATGTCCTAAAAACATTCTCAAGTTCATGTCATGCATTATGTTTTAAGTTTTGTTTACCTGTGCAATCATGGAATTAGCCTCCAGTTATACTTTTTTTTCCCTCTCAAAATGGGTGAATTTTGCCTTAGGTATGTTTATATCTTGCTTCCTTATCCTGTATTGCCCGCCTACGCTATTTGTGATTTTCTGAGCAGTTTTTTGTTTGTTTGTTTGTTTTGTTTTGCTGTTTGTTTTGCAATGTTACACTTCCAAAATTATGCAGTATAGTCTTATGAATACAGAACTGCTTGTTTAAGAAAGACACTAACACATAATCAGCAAGCTTACTTAAATATACATAGAGAATATATATGTAATTTAAATTTATAAAAATAACATTTAGGCTACACAAACGAGGAAAACAGGGATATGTTTTTGTTATGCAGTAACCAGCATACCTGTAGTTCATTTCCTAAATTTAACAAATGTCATTTCCATATATTAAATATCTATTTTACTGTATATATTATATTGGCATTCACATCCTGCTGTTTGTTGTCGTTCATGTTGATTAGTTAAACTGTAGTGTAGTAATGTAGTTTAGCTCCTTGGCTAGAGATTGATGTTAAAAATCAACACGCACTTTATATGCCTATGCACAGTAGACGCTTGTGTGTGTGTGTGTGTGTGTGTGTGTGTGTGTTTTTCTTGTACATATTATCACAAAAGGATTATGCATACATACATGTATGCATACATCCTTTTCTATGTATGTCAGTTTGTAAATGTAAAATGTCTCTTTGATCTCTTTTAGCCATGATATTCACTCAGTTTACACTGACTAGGATACACTCTAGTTCCAAAAGAGCTTGGTTGGGACAAATTACACTATCTCCTTGCGTTTTTATTGTTTGACCCCTCTTCAGTCAGTTAAGTTTCAACACAAGTAAACATACAGACAAATACACACACACACACACACACACACACACACACAGTTTCATCCAGCAAGATGCATATGAATAGGCTGTGCAAAAGCATGATAAATTTATATCAGACAGATTAACAGGCCATTTTAGGTGAAGCAACAATAGACAAACAGAAGCACAGCCAGATTTTCCCAATCCTCACCCCAAAGCCTTTTTTTTTTTTTTTTTTTTTTTCCATTGTGGCCATTGAAAGAGACTAAGACAGATTTCTAGCTCATATTAACCATCACCATGCCTCTAGGTATGAATATGATCTAAAACAAAGTTCAACAGCCCATTGATCATGTTGGTCGAACAGGGAGCAAAAGAAAAGATCTTACAATAAAACTTACCCCCCCCCCNCCCCGCCCCAAAAAAAAAGAAGTACCAAAGAACTACACGTCAAGATAGACTATACATAATTAAGAAGATAACTGAGAAAAACAATGTTTTCTCATTAAAATACTAGTGTAAACATATGGATTTCAAATTCAATTTTAGTCCATCTGTCGGTGATCTTTCAAATGTTCAACCAAAGAATTGTTATTTTTGATGTAAGCAGAGGCAACAAAACAGAGGAGGCTGTATGAAATGTGACATTAGCTAAATCCATAGCTAAAGTCACTTCTTGCTGATGCTTATTAGTCTTGGTTTGGCATCGGCACTCTGCTCCTCTTATTGACCAAAGAGCATTTGCCTAGGCAGCGATTTTACACAGTGTGCAAGTAATTTACCATGGCATAATTTTACTTTTGCTCATGTATAAGTAGCCTAAGAGTATAGTTTTCTTTTCAAGATATTTAAAGTATAACATCCATCTCTGTACAACTGACATTCATGGTTTTGTCATACAGTAAATGAGAGCATTATTCAACCACTTAAAGGACCATACCAGCCATTTTGCATGTTTGAGCCTAATATATTAAAATTTTCATAAACATACCATTACTGACAATCATTTCCCAAAGTATACTACTGGCACCGTGAATCAAAAAAAAATAAATAAATAAATAGACCGCCGTTGGTTTTAGTTCATTCTAGAATGCTATTAAAATCAACATACAAATCAAATGTTGATACTTGAAATGTTCTTAGGATAGGTAATCCCAAGAACAGATAGATCCATCATCGGGAACAAGCCGTGTATTCAGGGCTTTTTTTTTTATTTTTTAAGTTACATAATTTTAGCGTTTAAGCATGATAAAAAGCACGGAGTGAATGTATGTCTCCACTGGGGAATATAGTCTCAAAAGAAGACCTGCGTTTATCGAAAAATTTANGAGTGAATGTATGTCTCCACTGGGGAATATAGTCTCAAAAGAAGACCTGCGTTTATCGAAAAATTTAAACGACCGTGACTTTATAAGGCTGCGTAACTATTAGCAGTTGAAACATTGATTTTTAAGGTGGGTGTATCGCTTGAATATTTGATTTTGAAAGATTAAGAGATTTTGCAAAATATCAGGCAAAACTGAAATACGGTTTTATCCTTTGGGAAATGATTGTCAGTAATGTAAAATGTATGAAAATTAAATATTTTAGGCTCAAACATGCAAAAAGGCTGGTATGGTCCTTTACATGACATTTAAGAACATGCCAGAACTCCCTCCTTGATCATTATTTTCCATGTACTTGAAGGAACATTTCACTTCAGATTAGTGTCAAACCAAATTTCTGATTTTGAAAACACCGTCTCTAATTAAATTATCTTCCAGATTCAGATTTTTGCTCGTGTATCGTGTCTCACTATAACTAGTGTCACAGTGCTCCTACAAATTCCAGTATCACTGTATGAAATTTTCTCTCTTTCTCTCTCTCTCTCTCTCTCTCTCTCTCTCTCTCTCTCTCNTGTGTGTGTGTGTGTGTGTGTGTGTGTGTGTGTGTGTGTGTGTGTGTGTGTGTGATGTCATTGAGGATGTAGTAATCAAGCTCATCGATCAAGCAGTATGCAGCACTTCCAGTCGCATTATAGGGGTGTTAAACACTGATAGAAGAAGAAAGGACAGAGACTTGACTCTAATTTGCAACAATTAACTTTTAGCACACACATATACACACAGACATGGACATGATGTGCACAGTAAGAATAAAATCATAAAATGATATCATGCTTTTAATGTTATCTTATTATATCCTATTAGTTCCATTTATGCTGGAATAAATTCAGTACACTTTTTTTTTTTTTTTTTTTTTTTTTTTTCATGTGTAGCACACTAAAAGATGTAGGCAGAAAGCCGGTTGTTAGATCCTTAGTCAGGGGAAATTAAAATTACAGTAATATAGCCACAGTATTTCGGGATGAAATCTTAATGACCTGGCCTGAGCCGGTACGGAAGTGGGGTATCTATCGTTTGTATATGATTAGGTTTGTGCATGGCCTTGTGATATTAGGATAGTAATCGTTCAGTAAGTTAAACCCCCCCCCCCCCCCCCCCNAAAAAAAAAAAAAAAAAAAAGGTTGACAGTACACTGAGGTCAATACAGAAAATTCACACCAAAATCTGACCCGGTTCCCTTCTAATCCAGTTCTGCTAAAATGTTGTTCCAGCTACACAACATTTCCAATCAAAGTTTGAGCCCAGAAAGTCAATTAGTTTTCTTCAGGGGTTCATACAAACAACCACTTAATGATGTAGCGCTCATTAAAGTAATCAATGTTTTGGTAAACACATCAAATTCAAATTATGTTTTTTATGTTTTCTTTTCTTTTTTTTTTTTTTTTTNTTTTTTTTTTTTTTTTATTAAATGAGGCAATAAAACAATGCATTTGTTATTGTCTGTCAGGACATAATATTGGGTGTTGTTTTTTTATTTTGTTTTTTTCTCCATTGTTAATCACTTTGTTGGCCTTATGAGATACACTTAGTGTTTATCAGTAATTGATGTGTGTGTGCGTGTGCGTGTATGCGTGTGTGAGTATGTGTGTGTGGATTTGTATGACTCTTAGTAATGTCTTTTGTTTCATTTCCAGCAGGTGTTTGAACTTCTTAGCAGTGCAAATGTAAAATATTTTATAATTATTATTATTTATTATAATTATTATTATTTGAAGTTTTTGACTCAAGTCGGTACCCTCTGTTGTTGTTCCTAGCTGAAATTGTGTAACTAGCAACAATCTAATTCATATTAAATTACTTATAGGTGTGAATGTGATTGATTTTGTCTATGTGTTAGACCAGGTTTATACTTAACAAGGACAAGAGGCAGACATGGATGCACACCGCCTCCAAAAGGACTACGTGTCTATGTGTCACGCTTTCATGACGATCGCACACTTTGGTGGCGATGTGGGACAAAACTGCTCTAAACAATGGTTAGATAACCCCCCCCGCAAACACATCACACCTCTTCTCTTGGCCAGACATTGAGGAAGGTGTATCTAAATCACACCAACGCTGTCTGTGTTGTTTCAAAAATTGAGTGGTGCGCGACCACACGATCAACCCTCAAAAGCAGCACAATTACATCATGTTTTCTGTGCTCCCACTGTCACGTCCGCAGCCGTGTTAAGTATAAACCAGCCTTTAGTCCTGGGACAGACTGGTTATCTCTCCATGGTGCATCCTGTCTCTAACACCATGGAGGCTGGCTATATTTAAATCCATACAGTATAGCCATGCAATGTTAAGATATGAAGACCTGGATGGATATTATCTTACAAAATGTTGAAAAATAGCAACTACAGGTTCGGCTAAGTATGTTTTGTTCAAGATTTGTTAAGATTAAAAAAAAAAAAAAAACAGAGTCCTTGTAGGGGTGATTTTGTTTTTCTGCTGCTGATGAAACCATTCAAAGAACCAGTGAAGCAAAGGTGAGAACAATCCTGTTTTTGTCCCTCCAAGGTTCCTGATAGGACATCAAGGCAAGAACAAGTCCCTCAATTAGTATCATTTAGAGAAGAGTGTATATATGCAAGAGTAAATATGCATGTTTGTGAAAGTGAATTATGCATACTCCTGTAACCATAGTGATATTTAGATACCAGAGAATCCAAATGCATATTACTTGATTTAGTATTCTAATGAAGACTGACAGCTGTATATAAATGGCTGAATGAATGAAGCCATAGTTGATGGTATGTCAGAAAGCATTTATCAAACTTAGTAATGAAATATGCCACACGAGTCTTATTGCATTTCTCTCTCTCTCTCTCTCTCTCTCTCTCTCTCTCTCTCACTCTCATATGGCCATAACACAATGCAAATTAATGCTTACAAATTATATGAAAAGAGGATGAAAGAAATAGTGTGTTTTCAACACAAGATTTTGAGACCACATTTATTCACACAGATTTCTTCACCAAAATTAGCATTATCTCAAATCCTTGAAAATGACAGCTCTTGTACACAAATTACACTGAAGCAATCATGTTTCTGCATTTTCTACAGTGGTAATTTGCCTTAAGTTGAAACACACACACACGCACGCATGCACTCACACACAGCCAGAAGACCCTCACATCTGTCAGTTGACTCTGAAACTCAGGGTCAGTTGTGACAATGAATGACATGCTGTAGAATTCATTATACAGTGTACTTGTAACAGACAGACAGATGGGGAAGAAAGAAAAAGATGAAGATGAAGCTAAAGGCCTTGGCAGATTAGACATTGGCCAAGTTTTCAGCAAGCCAGCAGCTTGTTGATCATCAGCGATTTGCATTAGTCATTGAAGCCAAAGCTGACAGTCACTTTAATAAAAATGGATATTTATCAAACACAACCACAGCTAAATAGGCAAAACACAAAGAATGTCTGTTTGTGAATGCTGTCATGCTGTGTGATTGGCTGTAACCATTTGCTCATTCAATTATGGATCAACAGTGACAGCAGAGGAGCTTTGCTGAGTGCTTTGCACAGATTCTTCTGTTGCTTTTCAACTTGAAACACATCAGTCCATTGCTCCTCTCAAGGTCTTGATGGGGGGCCTACCATCTGTCAGTTGTACACATATGCACAAATACACACACGTACACACAGTATGTGCATTGCATACACATTTACATTAAAAAAAATGGCATGGATATGAACAAATACAAAGACACAAGCACAAAGATATACACACATTTTTTCCCCTCTGAGCTCATTTATTCTTGTTACAGCAACACAAAAGATATAAATAAGCATGCGGGGGGGTNATGATGGCATCTGTCTGGCTGTGGTGTGACTCTTGTATATTTGTCATTTATATTTTTGGATGTCTCTGTGTGTGTGTGTGTGTGTTGTACATTATCTGCAAGTGTGTGTGAGATAGAGAGAGAGAGAGGTTTCTTGCGCTGTAGATATCTCGTTCAAACTGCAGTTGGGATTGTCACTGTTGCCCACTGAAGAACACCTGCACATTACTGTTGTTATCTCTTTTCCCCTGATGCTCTGTTTCTCAGGGAAACACACACACACACACACACACACACACACACACACACACAGTAACTCATAAATTCCTACAGGTCCACACATACAGACCCAGGTAATCATATGAAAACACAAATGCATTCACTCACTGCTAGAGAGAGAGAGGCTCATTCAGTTCAGTTCAATGCATTTTCTTAGCGTGAATGTCATTTTCACAGTTCTGCAAGTGTCCAAATATAATTTGTGCTGTATTGCCTTTAATTTCTTCCTTTATTTTTCCCCTGCTGTCTGTCTCTCTTGTATTTGATCTGTCTCTCTGTATCTCTGTGTTTAGCTCTCTTTTTTCCTTGATCTCATATGTCAGGTTGTATGAATCTCTCTTTTTTCTTTATTTTTCTTAGACAGTCTCCCTCATCTGTCAATTGTCTTTCCTTCCCCTTCCTTCGTTCCACCATCTGGCTTTTCTGTAAAATATAGGTGAATGTAGCCTTTATCTGGGCACCAGCACTTCAAAGCTCTCTCATTTTACCTTCCTCTTTTTATCATGGCCATGTCGAGTAGTGTTATAACCCCAAATAACCTTTTTACCACTTGGTTCTTGTATCTGTGTCTGATCTCGTAAATGCCAGTTGTGGGGGCTTTATCTCAAGTGCCACAGAATATATACATACACTTACATGGTATACATGGTTTCAAGTGAAATCAGACTTTCTATACTAAGCATTGCTAATATGATGTTCCCCATTAAAGGATGCAACTTGATTATATCTCACACTCACATGTACAAATAGATATAGTGGGAGATAGATGAACGAGATAGATTTGATCCAAAAACATACAATGAAGCTGTCAATTTTTATGTGTAGTTTTACAATATAACAGGATAATAAGACTAAATTTCTGACAGAGTGGCTGTGATCTGTATGCCTTTTTTTTTTCTTTTGTTTTCTTTTTCTTTTTTTTTTTTTTTTTTTTGAGAATAGAACAATTATGTCGAGTGAAGTGCTTGGAAAAGAAGCCAAGTAAGAGCTCAATTAGAGTACAACCTCTTTTCAGATAATAATTAGTGAGTCGAGGAAAAGTGATATCATTCATTTAGGTAAAGGTGATTTGAGGTTCTCCTGGGAAAGATTTAAATGATGGAAAGTGGTTCTGTTATTTTGCCTGACTTTGGAAGGTCATTCCACCATTTGTGGAGCCAGGGCAGAAAATAGTTGATTATGGGTAGAGCACTTACCAAGCCAGCATGGGAAAAGGACAGCAAAGTGGTCAACAGTGGTACAACATAAGGCAGTGGCTGGCACATAGGTTTGGACAGTTGCCTAGAGGTGAGGGGCAGCAGCCTTTCATAGCTTAGTGTGCCAGCAGCAGGACTTTGAATTTGATAGAAGCAACCATGGACACCATTTGTGTATGGGTGTGTGTGTGTGTGTGTGTGTGTGTGTGTGCGTGCGTGCGTGCGTGTGCGTGTGCGCGTGTACATTATATCCATTCTGCTTCATCTCATTGCTTATGAATGCTGGAGAACTTCCTTTTTAATTAAAAGCAGGAGTATATACGTATATGAACCTGCTGCAGCAACATGGGCCAAGGGTAGACTGCCAGATGTGTGTGTGTGTGCGTGTGTGTGTGTGTGTAATGGCATGCACTTGTACATATGATTGTATATGAGTTCATTCATTCATATTCAGGACTTGGTCTGGTTTGTTTCATAAGTGATAATAAGGTTATGGTCATGTGACATAAAGGTGGGCTTTGTGTAAGGTAAGCCAAATTAATAATGTTTTATAACTCTAATGAAACATTGCATAGTTCAGAAATTATTTTCAAATATTTGTATAGAATAGATTTATTTTCATTAAGAGGATCTTATTTGTGAAGTCTCCCTTTTATAAACTGGGAGATCAAAAGTGTTCATTTTTTATTAAAAAAAGTACAACAATGTGTAGAAAGGTCATCTTTGTGTTTTTAGGTACATATAGGCCATTTCTATTCAGACTACCACATTACATGCTCGCTAACTGCTTTCTATTCTTCCTCTTCTCTGTAAATGAGCATCCACTTTCTTTTTTTCTTATTGAAGTCAGATAGATTGATCGATCATTATGGAGTTCCCCGCAGTGTCTCTATAATTCATCCATCTCCTTTTTCCCTTTCCTTACACCCTTTTATTACCTTTTTCCTCTCTTCTCCTTCCTGCTGATTTGCACTTTTCTACATCTGTCTCTACAGGGCTTCATCTTTTCTTCATTTTCTACTATTATTTACCCTGATATGGTCATCTCTTTATAGATTTCTCTCTTTTCCCCACCCTTCTTTTCTATTTTCTCTAATGAAATGCATATCCTTAAAGTTACTTGTACATAACCCAAAATTCCCTGCCTCCTTTTCTCTCTTTCTTTCCTGATTTTTCAGTTTCTTACCCCATCCTCCTTTCCCTCTAAATCCCAGTGTACACATGCAGCTGCAGTTGCTTCATCACTCAATATTGCTGTGTGAGGCACTGGAGAATGCAAAGGGAGCTAACTTTTACTGGTAAACATATCTAATTATTATGTTTAATGAATACAAAGATTTATTGCATAAACACAACCAGTATCATTTGTGCTACAAAACAGCTTGCCACATTCGCTCTGACTTAACCTTTATAAGAAAAGAAGATTGTAGTCAATGGCGTAACGAGTCAGTGCCAGGCTCCAATGCACGATGGTCAAAGCAGGCCCACCCATCACGTTCCCATCCTGCCGCCACTCTCATTACACATGCTGATTAAAGCATAGATTAGCCAGCAATGGCCCTGTGTGCTCCTCTCCTCACCAGCAGCTCAGTCTCACAATATCACAATCAGATGTAACGTCACGTTATGCCAGCAGCAAATGAAAGAAGTGAAAACACGTAGCTTTAAAATGACTAGCAACAGTGAAATGTACTGCACAGTTGATGCCAAAATGAAATGATTAGTAGGAAAACAGACCGCCGTGCTATACTTGACAAAATCTGGTGTTGGAGCACCACAACAGTTGAAAATATAATCTGTGACAGCACACCCGCACATTGACAATATTATTAATGTCTCCACATAAGCCTTATAAATGCAAAACACAAGTGTGTAGATTGATTATTAGTCAAATAAATAATAAATAAGTTCTACTTACATCATAGGCGCACTCTCCGGGCTTTTCGCTGTGCAAAGTCGTCTGTTAAACCTTTTAGATTGCTGGTGCTAGCATTAGCATTAGCAGGTGTCTGCTCTTGCTCAGTGGAACAACTAGTGCTTGCTATCATATCTTTCTTTTGAAATAAACTGCCTACTTTTGGAAGCATTGTTTTTTCCTTCTCAGCTGCTTCTTTCAATTTTCGCTTCTGAAACCCGCTTTTGTGTTTGTACTCCATTGCTCATTAACTTACTTCCTGTCTTAACTCTTTTGTGTGGATTTTGCTACGCAGTAGTACTCATCTCCCAGAATTCTGTGCGGGAACATTTTGCTAAATTTTGAACATCAAATTGCCCATTAATCTTTATTTAAACTTAATTTAGAAATGTAACATAGATATATGAGTCAATAAACTATATGCTTGTATATGTAAAACTGTTTTATGTTATTGTATTGTTATTTATTTGGTGAATGAATGACATCAGGTATGCAACACCACTGGAGTAGATGACTTGGTCATTGAGT
Source organism: Lucifuga dentata (assembly GCA_014773175.1). Lineage (NCBI taxonomy): Eukaryota > Metazoa > Chordata > Actinopteri > Ophidiiformes > Bythitidae > Lucifuga > Lucifuga dentata. The sequence goes on from VXCM01001978.1 coordinate 176,768, forward strand.
AATATAAATACTTACTGCTTATCTTTATAGTCAAGTGGTCACATGTATACTGTAGATTCAGTCTCGAGATGCTTGATATTTTATGATAGATAGTGGCAAGATGAAGAGGAGCCCAGCCAGGCCCCAAACTGTTGCGGGCCCCTATGCAGCTGCATTACCTGCATATATGGTAGTTTCGCCGCTGATTGTAGTGCCCCACTGCTTTATGACAATTACTACGACTTTAAAAATAACACATTGGAGCAACTGTTGGGCATTATTCCACAAAGCGTTGCAGATATCTGTGCAGTTATTGCATGTGATACACAGATGAAATAGGTCATCAACAAGTAGTAACACACTCAAACTATCCCTGTACAACGTAGTTAATTAGTGTAACCTCTTATCAAAATTTCTGAAGTCTGTGTATGATGTTGATGCTAAGTAATTAAATAATATGGCAAGAGTTAAATGTTTATATTTTTGTGCAAATATCTTCTACAGTCAATGCTCATTTGGGTATACATCTGTGATTTTGTGTTTTTTGACCAGCGGTGATCCACAGTTACTCGTTGAATTGCATTATGGGTGATTTAAGCCAGCCTATCCATGCAGGGAGTATTTCAAAATCTGAGAGCACCTTAAGTTGTAATGTACTGTAAGTTGTAAGATGCAGGCATCAAACATTTCAGCTCACTGCCACATAATATCCTAACCCAAACTCATATTTCAGTTTGTCTTGGCAACGTACTGTATGTACAGAGAGATGCATACATATACACAGTAATACACATGCACATACAGTACATGCTCGCATGCCCTTGTGTAATTGAGTGTTTAACATTAAGTGACAAAATGTGGCATCTGCCATGCACACAAAGCATTTAACAACAGCCAGTCCATTTTTTTAGAATAATTTTTATTAAACATAAATAGCTGTTACAGCTCAGTCCATATTTTAAAACAGATTTAAACATTGATAAATATATCATTATCTAAGAAAGAAAGAAAGAAAGAAAGGCAGTTACAGTTACAAGGCCAACAATTTCACATAAGCAAGAGAAAGGAGAAAAAGAATGGATGAGCAGGTGTACACACAGTTACAGAGAGGAGAGAGAAGGGCAAAGGTCTGTCCTGGTGAAGTAATAGCAGTGAAAGCCTCAGGGCTGTAAACAACAAGCGCTGTGGCTTTTCCCAGGGAAAACGTTCATCTCCTTGACTTTACTACGGATAGAGCTAGGATACAATCATGTATACTGTCTCAGGTCTCTTTGAATAGATTAAGACGGGATGGGAAGTCGGAAGGGATAGCTGAAGGAGACAAGGAAACGAGAAATGAGATAGAGGAAAATTGGATGCTGTGTGAGCCAGAGAAATGCAATGTTGTAACTGGAAATGACAGTTGACCAAAGGGTAAAGAATAGCAAAGTGAAATGAGGAAGGATAGATGAGGTAAAATCTCATTGGCAATAAGCAGTAATAGCTGTGGTGTTTTTGAGCTGCGGTTTCTAGAGAGTCCTTACTAATCAGACTGTCACCTGCTTTAATGTACCTTTCACTGGAATTTTAGCTGATCGTTTGAAAAGGTGGCATCTTCTTCCTTGTCTCTTCAGCCATTATGGCTGTCACACATTCTAACTAACCCCAGTTCATGTTTTATTTATTTAAAGCAAACAGTGTTTCTTCTGCAAAATGTAAAATTCAGATGTCAATCTGTGGATTTCCTCCTGGAATCATCTACCATGTTTACAGTTGCTGCCTACAACAGTAAATGTTAAAACTTAATGAAGTGAGGATATGTTGAGTTCTTTTGTAATGTAAATGGATGGATGGATGGGAGGCGTAAGGAAAACCAGTGTACCAAATCAAATGAGACTGAGAAAGAACAACCTTATCCAAGTATGACCAAAATGTCCCTGTATCAGAGTGAAGCATTTAGTTAAATCTGGATGGGTGGTATAAGCTAAAGAAAGAAACAGAAAGTAATAAGTATAGAAGACAGGGAGAACAAGAAGAGCCGGATGTGGAGAAGAGGCATTTATCTGGCATGCTAAACAACACCAAGAGCTAAGCTACAGGGAAATTAGACTGCTGAGTCCTGTTGATGAGAGGGACAGAGCAATGGAGGAGCTATAAAAAAACAGGAGGTAGAAGATGTGAGTGGAGGAACAGAGGGGATTATTTTAAAGAACACAAAGGGGAAAAAAAAGGACAGAAAGAGAGAAATGCAGGGCTGGAAAAAAGAGTCAGATAACAATGGGTTGTGCTGTAACTGGATATATGTGGTGGTTAAGGGGGGCCAAAGTGAGGGACAGTGGAGGGGGTACAGTGCTGTGTTGGATGAAAGATAGGATGTTTACATCTCCGGGGCACAGACTCGAGCTAGCTAGGAACAGATAATGTTAAATGTGACAAGATGAAGGGACCATAGGCGGTCCATTAAATGTTAATGGGAATAGGGTAGGGGGTGGACAGGCATGGGGGCAATAACAAGAACAGAATGTGTTTGTGAGGTGCAGAGAAAGATGTTTCCAAGTATCAAATCATCAGGCTGATATTTTCAGCAACAGGATACAGTTACAGTGATAAATTTGCTGAAAAGGGCAAGTTAGCTTTTGCTCATTCTCTCTGACCATTCCAATTAAAGTGATAACTCTCTAAAGAATTGTATGTGAGCAAACCTATGGTCCACATACACAAAAGTAGGTCATTCACACGTGTACTCACACACACACACACAAACATGGATTGACTCTTATCATTGCTTAGGTCCGTCACATAAGATAAACGTTGAGTGTTGCGCTGACCTGGGCGTTCCATTATTGTGTATTGGGGGCTGAGCGGTGACTCTTAACATTGCTTCACACCACCTTGGCACACGCTAGGATTCTCCATTTTGACGTGATGCTCAAAGTTCAATCAAATTCAACTTTGACCTTTCTGACACTGACCTTTCCAACACACAACCAATCAGAGAACATCTGTAAGCAGAAGTGCCACAGCGATGGAGAAGCTCAACCTGTGTAGCATAGTTTAGAACGGTGACTCCACCAACATTTGCCGTTTTTTTCGCTTTTCTTCTCCAGATGAGAAGAAGAGCCAGAGCCTTCTTTGTTGCAATGTCCATGTCTCTACCTGATTTGGCCTGGAAACCTGATTTGGACCACGAATGTGCAAAGATTGCCTGTGGTAACCGTCAACATGTCATTAGTAAAAAGTGTTTCCTGTCAGTGCTTGGTTGAGCGGCGCTGCTCAGACTCCGCTCATGAACAAGCAGAGTGCTGGATGCCAAGCTCAGCGGCAACGCTCAGCGCTTATCATGTGAAACTGGCATTAGGGGCTGGTCAGGACTTGCTCTCTCTCCAGTTCAGTGAATTTGTGATGAATCCAAACACTTGCTTATAATTACACACTCGTCTTCCAACCAGCAGATATAGTTTGTCATCAAGCTTATTGCTTCACATAAGGGAATTTAAGTCTTATGTTTTAAATAAATTGAGTTGTCTTGCCTGTCAGTCAGAGTAACCAGAGAGAACACTGCTGATATAAAATTCAAGAAATAGGCCTTGATGACAGCTTTTGTTGCCATTAAATAAAAAGGAAGAGTACAGTGGGTTGTTTTTTTTTTTTTTTTTNTTTTTTTTTTTTTTTTAGCCCAAACTGTGTCAGGTACCTTTAAAAGAGCAAATTAACACTATTGGAAATCTCATTTTTGCTCACCTCCCATGATTGTATTTTTCTCCATGTTGCAGTGATACAGCAGCAAATAAGAGGGTTGTTCAGCATGTCATAATATCATGACATCACTGTGGTTACAGTTGCAGAGCATATGTCTTCCAACACCTAGCAGACATGCTGGTTGTGGTCAGAGGTGTAACAGATTCAGGGTTTTTAGCCAGAACAGGTCAGCAAAAACAAGCACATTTTGAGTAATAACCTGCATAAAATTAAAAAGAAAACGGCTGAATTGTGTCTTTTATTCAAGAAATGTGTACAGCTACAAGCACAGCTACAAGCATTATTCATCATATTGAAATTCTTTTTTTTTTTTTTTNTTTTTTTTTTTTTTCTTCAGCTATTGATTTCTTTGCTTTGTAGTCCTCTCTCTTTCCTTACCTTTCCATCCTCAGTCACTGGGCCACAAAAATGTAACTGTGTATCATTGTGATAAAGTGTGCATCTTTGTGTGGTGTGGTTGTGAATGTGCAGTGAGAAAAGAGCTGCTTGCAGAGACACAGATAGAGAGAAGAATTGGTCACACCTGGGTGCAGGTGAAGTGCCTGCAGTCCATTTATTCTGACAGACTTATATCATACAGAAAGAGCTTAATAACACGCTCTGCTGCAGAGCACGCATAGACACACACAAACACACACACACATACTCACATCATCACTGACATACAGTACATGCATCATCATATATGTACAAACAAGATCTGTGTAATGTAGTGGTTCAATATATGAAAATATACTATATGAATATAAAAAATCATGAAGAACAGGAGCTTTGTCTCATTTTGCAAGTAGATGAGTTCCCAGCTACTTAGAGATTTAAGTGTCTCACAGGATCAGTCAAGCATATCAATTCAAAACCCATAAGCCATGTTCACGGTTGTTACTGTCAACTCTGACAGAGAGAGAACACACTTCCACACAGGCAGGATGACATGCCAGCAAAACACAGACATAAGTAGATGGAGCATGTGTAGCATAAATATATATGCATAACAGTAGTATATGAATATTAATTAAGATAAAGTAATGGTATG